>LKNJ01005478.1:35947-46803 GCA_002120245.1 Maccullochella peelii
CACACACACACACACACAGACAGCCGAGCAGTGTCATCACGGAGGAGAGCAGAGGCAGGGCACACATTATGGTGGTGACAGGAATATCTTTTTTTTTTAAAAAGACTAAAATTCAGAATAGAGAGCAAAATCACTAGAGTGCTAAATTCTGATGCACAGAAGTACACAATATCATGATATATTTTTTCAAGTGAACCCTGCCCACTTCAAACCAGTGAAAAGATCACACAAACACAGATACCTCTCAGGTCAAATAACCAAAGCTGTGCCAGAAATAGTGAGAATCTAATTGCAAAAATGTATTTTTCATGGTCTTTCCAGTAAGTATTGCAAAAACATATTCAAATTTAAAAGTCTTTTGCCAGCTAGAGCAGGGTCTAAGGGTCACGGCATAGATTCATAGGTTAATCTGTTGATTTAAAATCAGTTTGGTGACCCTTTTCTCTAGCACCATTAGGTGAGTTTCCGGTCAGTCATAATGCACATTTTTAATTTGTGCATAAAAATGCAGAAAATTAGAGAAAAAAAGACAACCTAGAAATATCGCAAAAACATTTTTTTAACTATGTATGTATGTATGTTGAATTGTATGTTAGCCTGTAGATAATTTTCACATTTTTGCGTGTTCAGCTGACCTGCTGTGCACTGAATAAAAGATTGTAGTGTCTCTATTTTGCCTATAAGTAGTACCAAGTTACATAGCTCTTTCCAGGAAAGGCTTTGGGAATTATTGGGTAAATATACTGAAATTACTTACCTGTAAAATAACCATAAGAACAAGTGGGCTATTGAGAAAAAACCAAGACCTTTTGGTAAACACAAATTTGTGATTTTGGGCTACATGAATAACACTGACAATTTGACTATGATAATATCTACGGAGCCCCAGTGTGGCCATAGGGAGAGAGAAAAAAAATCTGTACCTGCGTTTTGATTAATTCGTGTGTACGAAACAAGTGTATTGGAGAGCGAGCAGAACAGCCTTGTTTATCAAAGTGTTGAGTAATGGGAAATGTTCATTCTGAACCTATGAGTTAACAGTTTGTGTCTGTGTTTTTCTTGCGATTGCTTTGTAAAACAAACAGCCAGTGGCTGTGCTCTCGCACTCAAATAGCCCCTGCTTGCGCTTTGGATTTCTAGTGTGAAAGCAGGGTTTTGAGAGAGAGTATTACAAAATCTGAAAGTGAAATCAATAAATCATGCTCTCAAATTGAAAGAC
This sequence comes from Maccullochella peelii, assembly GCA_002120245.1. NCBI lineage: Eukaryota > Metazoa > Chordata > Actinopteri > Centrarchiformes > Percichthyidae > Maccullochella > Maccullochella peelii. The sequence goes on from LKNJ01005478.1 coordinate 37,167, forward strand.
CATGCTCTTGATTAAAGATAGAAAAAAAGCCCCATAGAGGTCTAATCAGCCATAGTAATTGAACACACCTGTGTGGGTGCAGGGCTTTTAAGGCTTGCTTTCAAATTAGTCTTCAACCCAACCGGTCGAGGCAGATGACCGTCCACCCAGAGCCTGGTTCTGGTTCTGATCGAGGTTTCTCCCTGTTAAAAGGGAGTTTTTCCTTGCCACTGTCTCCTAGTGCTTGCTCTTGGTGGGAATTGTTGGGTCTCTGTAAATATAAAGAGTCGGTCTAGACCTGCTCTTTATGACAAAGTGCCCTGAGATAACTTTGTTATGATATGGCGCTATATAAATAAAACTGAATTGAACAGCTGAACTTCGTGCTGTTTTAACATTGTATGCCATCATCTTCTGTGTTTTGCCCATATTCTGTTTTAGAACTTTTGTAGTTGGTCTTAAATTCAGTTCCAGGTAGTTGCAGACTTTTTAAAAAGTCCTAAATTTGCTTTCTGAAACCTAAAGATACCCTGTGCGCGCGCGCACACACACACACACACACACACACACACACACACACACAAACTCACATACCCCATTCAAAAGATGGAGTACATAGGAGGCATATTCACATCGCAGTCTCATCATGTGCAGTGATATTAAAGACTTTGGCTTCATTATTGGGGTTGACATGTGCTGCAGATTTAATGGGAGTCCATTTTGTGGGGGGAAAACACGGTGTAAATCGAGTGTGCAGGGTAATTTCAGAAGTGGCTGTGAGAGCAGGCTGACACTGCAGTAAAGGGATGAGGTATAGAGTGAGCCCCGAGGTGCATGCCTCCTCAATAGAAGTGTCAGACTGACTTACAGGGGGGGTTTTACTGCCAGTCTGACTCAGTCAATGTCGACGCTCCATCGAGGAAGCATAGATGTACTTATGTCTGCCAAATGTGACAATGACAGTGACAATGAAATTCTATCTTTCTCTCATGCGCACACAAACACACACACACCAGTGAAATACTACTCTTGTGAGGGCTTTTTATTGGCTACATCCATAACCATGACCCAAAACCTTAAACCCTAAGTAAACCAAATCATAGGACGATTTCACAGATTTTTATTCTTATCTTTATGGGCCCTTTTAGTGCTGACGTCATGATTACGTCATGGCATTAGCTGGAGGCAAAACAAAGGAAAAACTGGAGGCAAACACGAAACACCTCAGAGCTGCATAACCTACCAAAAATGTCATCTTGCTGTGTTGTTGGGTTCCAGGATCGAGGGAGTAATGGCTCCAAATTGAATCGCATACCAGCTGCCACTTGTCAAGTACATTTGAGACCCCTGAACATTGCCTCCAAGAAGCAACATAAACAGGACTCTAGAATCCCAATGAACACCATGGACTGGTTGATAAAGAAACAATGATTGCTTTTTAGTACATGCTGTAATTGTAATCAGTAACCCATCTTGAAGCATTAAGAAGTTTAACTGTGATAATTCTGATGCTCTGTGTTTGTTTGTGTGTGTGTGTGTGTGTGTGTGTGTGTGTGTGTGAAAAGAGGAATTGTAGATGGACATTGTGAGGCAATAGCCTGTCAGGCCAAAGTTGAGCGATGACGAAAGTACCTAGAGTTTGAAAAGATGCAACACCCCAAAGGACCCTGAAGGATCAGCAACATCTACTGAGGACAGCGGGAGAGACTGACTCGGAGAACGGGCTGTTGCTGGTCTAATTGGCACAGGGAAACCAACTCTCTCTCTGCTGACATCAGAGGCCGATCGAGGACTTCTCTTGTACTGAGGTGGGGCTTCCAAAGAGAACACTCTTTCTGTGGCAGGTAGACGCTTGGCAACGGCCATTGCTAAACCTCCCTACTTCTAAAACCAGATAAGTTAGAGAATAAGATTTCGAATTAGATGAGATTAAGTGATAATTTTGATTATTGGTGTAATGGATTGATTCTTGATTTATAAAGCTGTTGCTATAACCCTGCTAATATTCCTGCAAAAAAATTAACAAGAAAAAGTGAAGTAAAATTTCTCCAAGTGCTCCTTTAATATAATCTTCTCCTGATTGTAAAACATTAAGTAACTGGGTGCTCAACAAGTATAAGGTTCTGAAAGGTTATTTTAATTTTGTTGTCCACTATACTATTCTAAAACAGATCCTGAGGGCTTAAGTTCCGAGCCATCAAACACAAACCTAGCAACTTACCAAGTGGTCAGATCTATAAGAGGAAAGCTGCCGTTAACGGGCGTGTCTGGTGATTTAATCTGACAAACAAGGCTACTCAGTCAGGTGTGGATTACCAGAGGAGGTAGGGTAGACGTTCGGAGGTAGGCAGTCAGAGGCTAGGCGAGTTTCCTCGACACCAGCTTAAATAGTCTTTAGAAATTCTAATAGGGCAAGATCCCATAGAACTATAGACGCTGACCCTTTAAACGGAGAGCTGCTCCAGTGAGTCCTGTACAGGGCTTCTATCCTGGCGATCTAACACACTGCAAGTCTAAAAAAGTCAAAGACTAACGTTATGGTTAAACACGATAAAACGAAATGATTGGACTGAGGCAATCATCAAAGATGCTCGTGTTTGTAGCACAGTGCAAACTTCATATCTATGGAATCATAGGAGTGCCATAAAAAAGAATAAATCTGGGAAAGAATAAGACAATAAATATGGAAATATAAAGAGAAATAAATAAAAGAATAAATAAATGTGAATATAGAGACAAATAATTCTTTTTCCTTTTGCTTTTCCTTTTCCCCTTTTGCTTTTGCTTTTATCCTTTTGCTTTTCCTGTATTGCTTTAGTTTTTCCGCTTTTGCTTTTCCCTTATTGCTTTTGTTTTTTCCCTTTTGCTTTTGCTATTGCTATTTTGCTTTTGCTTTTCCCACATTGCTTTTGCTATTCTGTGAACGGCCAAGCTGTCAATCAAGAGGCTTTGGGCGGGCCTTCCTGCCCAGGCTGAGTAATCAATTCATGCACACATGAATCCTGCTTTGGCAGGAGCTTTTTAGCGCGGACAACAGGAAGTAGACGCGATGCAAGGGCTGGATGCCAACCACCGTAAAACGAGGAAGAAGACGCAACGCGAGTGATTTGGTAGCGGTTCAAATCGGGGAAGGAACAGGAGGAAGAAAAGGGTTTGCTACCTAATGTGTGCGCCGGTGTTCTGGCCAGTATCTGATCATCTCCATGGAGAGATCTATTTCTAATTTGCTGAGGGAAACTGCAGACAGGCTGGATGCCTTAAATTCACCAGGAACTTCAGCAGGCAGTCTACAGCCCAGTTCAGCCACCATGTCGCCAAGGGACCCCGTTGATGGTAGGTAGTTATTGCTTCTTAGAGTTAAAGTAAAGTAAAGCTAACCAGACACTAGACCTTTTTATCCTACGTGTTGTAATCTGCAACGGTGGCAGATTACAGCTAAAATAATTGGCCATACTAAATTGCAAAATGCATGCGTGAAAAACACTTGTGTGGTGTAATCCACGGGATACCGCCTAATGCACACATTTTTGCCAAAGTGATATAGAGAGACTGCCCCAGGTCCCCATAAAGAAGCATTGTTCTGCACAACTATCATAGATATTTTTATCAATAATCAATTTTTATATTAATACTACAACAATACAATAATACAATAATAATGCCAACACTATGAATAAATTATTAAAACTAAAATAAATAAACATTTAACTTTCAGATACAACAATGACAAAATGAAAATTTACCACTAAATAGCCTACATTTCAGGCTTTCTGAGCCTTACTCCCATGTTTACTGGTTTGACACTTAAAAATTCTGTTCACACAAAGCCACAGCTTACTTTCTAACAGTATGTCCAACTGTAAGCTTAAGGTAACATTTTTTTTCTCACAGCTGCGGTGACAAGACTCTTCTTGCCATACGTCAAGTTCGTCAAGGTCACTGACCCCACGTCACAGGCCCATACCTCGTACAAGTAACCCTGTGCCCGGAGGAGTGTCACGGCCTCTTGGAGCTACAAATACAGTTACTTACTCACACATTTTCTGCTGTTTAAGCAGTAAATCTACCACTATGGCACCCACTCATTGTCAGAAAGCTGAACTGGCAAATTCTGGTTTAGGTGAAAAACGAATCACTTTTCAAGGTAAGCTCACATGCAAAGTTTAAGGATATCACATAACACACATCAAACATCATGTTGTTGATTAAAAATACATACATATGATGACATAAGAGCTGATAGTTCTCCAACGACAGCAAGTGCTTTCATTGATTTGCACACATTAATACAATTACATGGTCTGCTCTGAGGCTGAAACAAAAACAAACTGTAAATAGTTATTCTGAATGACTATTTTTTGTTGTTGTAGGCCGAGAGTCCTGTCCAGACTATTTTTAGCAGTGCTTGATAGAATCCTACCCAAAGCTGAGCGAAGGAGGAGGATTTGAACTCCTGAGAATTCGAGGAGCAACGCGAAGCAGAGAGCTGTTTCTGATCTCCTGTCCAAATACAGGCTACAGTGTAAAGTTTCCAAAGTCTCCTCAGGCAATGATTGCACATGCTGCAGTTTACATCCGGCCCTTGCAAAGAAGCCTGAGCATGGATAAGGTGAGTAAAAGTGCACATAAATGCAGAACACAAAGTACATGTTACAGTACTTTTACTCAAAATATTATTTTCTGTGTATTCTTGATTTTTGTTATTAATAATGTCAATGCTTGCCACAAAGATAAAGCACACCATTAAAAATATTTACCTGTGCATGTTGGCCACCACTTTGTTTTGATACCCATTTAAGTCCCTGCAGGATAACATACATAATTCGACATGTTTGTAGTATTATTTAAAAAAAAAATTTTTTTAACCACAACAGAATAGTGAATCCTCAGACACAGCAGGACCCCTCATTACATGTCTGTCTTGTGGGGGAGAATTCCAGTTTGCTGAGATAAAGTCCCACAGTGACACATGCAGCAGGTAAGTTGTTTTTTTAAAAGAAGGCTGTATATAAAAATTGTACCAAGCTGACAGCCAGTTAAAAGTTAAATTGTTTTTATATGGACTACACACAGAAACAGACAGTTGGATTTTCTCCGACCAAAAGTTTAGGGGGGAATAAAATTTGTACACACACTTTTTGGAGAGCTTTCCACTGTGTAAAACATCCTTTTTTAAACATGAATCACTCTGACAGANGTCCAAATACAGGCTACAGTGTAAAGTTTCCAAAGTCTCCTCAGGCAATGATTGCACATGCTGCAGTTTACATCCGGCCCTTGCAAAGAAGCCTGAGCATGGATAAGGTGAGTAAAAGTGCATATAAATGCAGAACACAAAGTACATATTACAATACTTTTACCCAAAATCTTATTTTCTGTGTATTCTTGATTTTTGTTATTAATAATGTCAATGCTTGCCACAAAGATAAAGCAAACCATTAAAAGCATTTACCTGTGCATGTTGGCTACCACTTTGTTTTGATACCCTGCAGGATAACATACATAATTCGACACGTTTGTAGTATTCTTTAAAAAAATATTTTTTTTAACCACAACAGAATAGTGAATCCTCAGACACAGCAGGACCCCTCATTACATGTCTGTCTTGTGGGGGAGAATTCCAGTTTGCTGAAGTCCCACAGTCACACATGCAGCAGGTAAGTTATTTTTTTTAAGAAGGCTTTATATAAAAATTGTACCAAGCTGACAGCCAGTAAAAAATCTTAAGTTGTTTTTATATGGACTACACACAGACACAGACTGTTGTATTTTGTCCCACCAAAAGTTTAGGGGGGAATAAAATTTGTAACATGCATACACACATTTTGGAGAGCTGCCTACTATGTAAAACCACCCTTTTTTAAACATAAATCACTCTGACAGAGCACTCATTTGAGACATCAGCTTCAAAATAGCTCCCATTATGTACTTTATATTTAATAGTCCGAATTCACTTGATAGTTATTTCCATACGTGCAATATTACCATTTTCATAGATGCAGTACCAGTTTTTGTAAATACAATTTTCGATTTATCATTTTATGTTGTGTTTACATTGTCAGTAGCTTGACTTTTACATATTTTATATTATCCAGTAATTCCTTATAATTGTTATAGCATAACTCCTCTCACTCATTGCCAGTCATTCCATTTCTCAAACCTTAGAGCGCAGAGCTATTAACGGCCACAAGCTCCCTTTAAATTTAAAAGGAATTTACAACATTCATTCACTCGTCAATGTCCCATCCTTTATGTGTGCAGTACTGTTTTTATTTTTTTTGCTATTTGTTTAACTGACTACATATCAAGCTGCAACGTGTTGTTGTGATAGATGTTGCTCTCATTGCTGAGGCACCAAATCAAACATTTTGCTGAAGTTACACATTTTCTTGATTTTATTTTTCCCTTGTCGATTCCTCCATTTCTGTCAATTTTTTTGATCTTCCAATTAAAAGTCACCATTGTCATCGGAGTGCAATGGCGTGCACGCAATTTTTCTTATCCTCTTTAGTAGGGATTCTGTACCCAGTTTTATTATTGACTCCCCTGGTTTTAAAACATAGCTCAGCCTTAAGAATCACCTGTTTAAAGGATTCAGGTGAGCTGTGATGTATAAAGCTTTGGCTTGAATAAATATGTTGATATAACTAAATTTGTTCGACACACTCTGAAACAGGCCAGAAGCTGTAGCAGCTGAGGTGCAGACAGGGTCATCTTCTGCTGGTGAGGACATAGCAGCCCAGTTGGCAACCAGCCCAGGCCCGTCAGAGCCTTTGATTGAGTTCGTAGATTTGAATGATTCAGAGGAAGTCTGTTCATACTCAGTCAGGCAATGGTTTGTGTTAATTTTTCATTAATTTGTAAATGTATGCTGTAAAATCAATAACATTACAGTAACACTAAAAGGCTTTATTTATTTCAGACTGGAAGAGGATAAGTGATCCACTACGGGCTGTAAAGCTCTTCAGAGAAAGTGTTGTGAAAAATTCTGGTGAGGAGCTCCAGTTCAGAATGGACCTCAGGGATACCCATGAGGCCAGGGAACAGACCATTATCAGCTTCTATAAAAGACAGAGAGTGGATTGGACAGCTCCCCTAACCTGTACACTTGAAGGTACAGCAAGTAATATAACATGGACTTTATCATTTTAATAGCTGGAATCATTCTACATTTTCTTGTGTTCCAAAAATAGGTGTTGCAGCTATAGGGGACAGTGTTAAACGGTTGGATTTGAATGGAAAATTGGTATGTAAGTTGACTACTTTGCATTAGTGCATAGGATAACTTCTTTAAGACTATTTTCACTGTTATGGAGAAATGGAAGGAAAACGTTTTGCTCCATAAATCCATTTTAAGTCCTTTTGTAATTCTTTCAGGGCCAGGAAAGACCCTGTTATTTGAGGGTGAAAAGGATCACCTTGTTCCTTCAGCGTCTCAAGTCATTGTAGACAGTGACCTTTTCTTGGTCGCTGGCCGAATGATTGGCCATTCATTTCTACATAATGCTCCTTGTCTGACTGGTCTAAGCCAAGCTGTTGTCCACGTTTTGGGTGGTGGAATGCCTGAAACGGCCTGTATTGACATTGAAGACTGCTGCGATACAGATGTCAGGGAGGCAGTCCCACTGGTACAGACTTGCTATTTACCAAGAATTGCACATTTAAGTAGTTTCTCTGTGTTTGCTGAGTTTTAACTTGATGTTTGACAGTTGAAAGGGTCGACAGAGTTGACAGAGGACCAGAAGAGGTCCATACAGAGCCTGGCATTTGGATGGGATCTTTCAGGAGTCACACCAGAAAACAGGAGATGGCTGACGGAGAGGATCCTTTTTCATGCTGTGAATAAAATATTTTTCTACTTTCTTTCATTCATTATTTTAAGTTCTCATATTTTTGGGTTATTTAATACAGTGCATCCGGAAAGTATTCACAGCGCTTAACGTTTTCCACATTCTGTCATGTTACAGCCTTATTCCAAAATGGATTAAATTAATTTCTGTCCTCAACATTCTACACGCAATACCCCATAATGACAAAGTGAAAAAAATTTCTTAGAGAGTTTTGCAAATTTATTAAAAATAAAAAACTAAGAAATCACATGTACATAAGTATTCACAGCCTTTGCTCAATTCTTTGTTGATGCACCTTTGGCAGCAATTACAGCCTCAAGTCTTTTTGAATATGATGCCACAAGCTTGGCACACCTATCTTTGGGCAGTTTCGCCCATTCCTCTTTGCAGCTCCTCTCAAGCTCCATCAGGTTGGATGGGAAGCGTCGGTGCACAGCAATTTTCAGATCTCTCCAGAGATGTTCAATCGGATTCAAGTCTGGGCTCTGGCTGGGCCACTCAAGGACATTCACAGAGTTGTCCTGAAGCCACTCCTTTGGTATCTTGGCTGTGTGCTTAGGGTCGTTGTCCTGCTGAAACATGAACCGTCGCCCCAGNATATTTTTCTACTTTCTTTCATTCATTATTTAAAGTTCTCATATTTTTGGGTTATTTAATATTATTAGGTGTTTAACATATTGTACTTGTCACTTCCTAACAACTGTTATGTATTAATTCCTAAAAATGTAATTTAGTTTTTACAAGACTTATTGGATTTTCCCTTAAAAGTCAAAATTTCAATACACAATTTGCGAAGTGTATGTGAACAAGAACATGAAAATATGAGGTGCCGCAAAAAAGCCTTACAATAATTTCTATTGCTTTTCATAGGTTCTTGCCAGGTCTAAAAACAAATCAAACAGCTGCGGAAAGGACTCAAAGAAACGTGTGTTTTGGATCTCGTGACAGAAAGGCCAGACGCCATCCCTTTGCTGTTTCCAAGAAGTTTTGCTGTGTTGTACACGACACAAGTATGTATGCAGTTGCTCATTACTTTTTCTCTATTTCCGAGCAAATGTGAATATATCTGCATACACCCCCTATTGCATAACGATGCGATTTGAGTATTCTGTAATTATGCAGCAAATTCTGGATCGCATAATTTGGCCAGGGGAGTCCAATAGTGATGGCGAGGACGATGATGCGAGCCTTGAAGACAAATGTCGCATGTCTGGATTCCTGAGAACATACATTGAAAATGGTAAATTTTCAAATCTCTCAAATTTAATTTGTTAGAGGTTAGTGATCTCCAAATAAAGCCTTATGAAACATTATTTGTATTTGCAGCGAAAAATTTCCCTGCGGCCCAAAAAGCATTTTCCCCATAGGCCACCATTCTAAAAGAGACGTCTGTAAAACTGACAGGACACCTTGGACTGCAAACACGGTCAATTATGACAATTTCGATTATCGATTTTGGATCCATGGAGGTTTTACATTTGTTAAACTTTCCTTGAGCCAAGAAAAGCTTTTTTTTAAATCCGTGACGTCATCACAATATAAAGTCTATGGGCCGAGCGGGAACTTGTGGGCAGGGCCAGCGGGGAGGGGGAACAGTACTGCGCCTATTGAGTGGCCTGCATAACCCGGAAGCTAGAATCCTTTTTTTGGACGGATGCACCAGGCCAGAAATTCCTGTCTGGGTCCGATATCCTGTTATCAGTGGCCCTAAATAGATTTGTTTGGGTCTCATGTAACAGTTCGACATTCTTAGTTAAATGAAGTTGCTGATAATTCTGTAAACTACATGAAATGCTAAACTACATGTA
>LKNJ01005479.1:0-41774 GCA_002120245.1 Maccullochella peelii
GAACGTGAAAGCGTGTGTCTCACACCGGAAGCGTGACAGTTGGCAACACTGATATGGAGGAACACTAGCATTCATTTTGAGTTGTGCTTCTGACCCCCCAATGATTGTCAGTTCAATATTCACTCTCTTTTAGCTCTGCTTTGGTCTCCACCAACTCCTGAGAAAAATATCTGGCTCTTCAGCTGCTAAATGCTCCTATGTTCAGCACATAGTGTTTTTCCCTTTAAGTAATGTAGGTAACATTCAAATGGTGAAATCTGCAAAAGACAATTCAAATTACAAAAGGCATTTTGAACTAAGACAATCTTAGGCCATATATGGGCTACAAGAATGACATTCTTTCGTCTAACCTTTTGCTGCAAATTCTACCCTCAATCTGCCTCATTGGACTGTATGTAACCATTAACCTACAGTATGCCGTGATCAGACTGTATACCAAGAGGTCGCACAGGGTTCAAGCCTTTGATCATCCTCCAATACGAAGAGCAGTACAGTCAGCTGCCAGCTAAAATAGTCTGAGGAGCTTCAGGTATTCCTATAAACAAAGAAACCCAGTGGAAACAGATCCATATAAGACCAAGAGAGGCTACTTCTTTATAAACTACCGATGCAGGGCTGAGCTCATTTCTGCTCAATATAACATAAAGATCAGATGAATTCCACTACAAATGACATGCCTAAAGAAGTGTGGAGTGTTTTAAGAGTCAATGTACAACTGTCAAATGAATTGTGATACCTTAGTATTATAAAAATAAACCAATGAGACTACAGTGGAGCAACATATTCTGACCAGTATTAGCATCTTCTTTTCTGACTATTTAACTGTAACTGAAGCTGTGCTATTGGCTGTTTTCAGTTCCTTTGCTTTGTTTTTATCCTTTTTTTTAAACTTTTATTTTTATTGACCTCCACGTTGTTGCAGCAGCACAAGAAACAGACCCAATAAAGTGTTATCTTACGTTGTCTTCTATGAAAACAGATTTTCAGATCATATATAAAAAGGGATGGGCCTATTTCTCCCAACAATACTAATACTATTATTATTGTTCTTAAATGAACAATGGAAGTGTCGTACCTTAGTTAGGTAGTTAAATCTTGGTTAAAGTTTACCAAATAATTATATTGTTGGTCAGGTTTTTCGGACTCAATCGTTACATTATTGCCTTAATTGACTCCACAAGGGCCACAGGTTTTACATACTGATTAAAAGGTAATTCATTATTTTATGGGTCTATCACGTCTGCATATTTCCCTAAAATAGAACGTTGTAATTTGGTACTAAATATTAGGGAAATAGAGACAGTGTTCAATTGTTGATTCCAATTAATTGCTAATGAAACCCAGAGTCTTTCATCAGAGCACAGCAGTTCAGCTGAACATGCAGTTATTACCAAATTACACAGGAAATGTAATTAGGAAATGATAGACCCTAAAATAAAAGATGCAATGTATTTGTTTAAACTGGTACAAGTATTCTGTGAGGTCAGGCTGGGTGGAGACCAGCAGATATCTTAGATCTTACACCTGTTGTACTGTATTGTTAAAGGATTTAAAACTACATTCCCTATAAAAACTTTGCCCCCCTCACCTCACCATTTTTGGCTTTGTTGAAGAGAATATAGTCATTTTTCTGTCATTCCTTGGGTTATCTGTCCTCGCCAGATATAGCTGGAAGAACAACATGCTGTAGATTCCTGAAAGTAGCACTTTGTAAAGATCATATTTGTTTAGAATGAGTATTAAAATGTCTCAAAATTATTGATTTATTGATGTGAGTACCCGCTTCTCTTAAAATTGTGACTCATGATGTGAATTATTGTTGACCTCAGCTATGTGCTGCCGGCCCCTCAGGGCTTCAGTGGCATCAGGTCAGATCACTTCACGGCCCTGAGGTTGACCGACTGTTAACCTCCCATTCACATCGTCGCTGGCCCTTCCTCCACAATTAACAGAGAGTGTTTTACGGAAATGATTGTAACAGTCCCTGGAGGTGTGTGTGTTCCTCTGCTCATCACACGGGGATATCTGCAGACTGTGCTCATTTGAAGTACACACAGCATACACACAGCCAAAGTGCATATTTCATTTGCAGTTCTGGAGGCGTGTTGATGTGTACACCAGCAGCACTGAGTGTGAGGGGTGTGTCGTATCAGTCCCGTGTGTGTGTGTTTTCATTGGCAGCATTGTTTAGAGGTGTCAGGATATGTGGATGCTAGGTGGTATCTATCTGGATGAGGGGTTACGGGGTTGTAGGAGTCGGACCCAAAGGCAGACATACTCAGAAGTGGTAGTAGAAAACAGGTTTATTGATCCTACTAAGGGTGAGGGTAGGTAGACAGGTTCATGAAACTAAAAACACAAAAACACCAGAAGCTCGGAGTACAGAGGTAGTCCAACATGAAATTAGTCCAAACATGAAACAAAGAAATGTCCAGGAGAATAGTGAACAGAAGGCTTCTTACATGGAATGAGTCCAGACATACGGAACAGAAACAAAATCAGACATGGAGCACAGTGGTGAGTATCCAGAACGACGAGCATGGAACAGGGCGCATGGCACTTGGCAAAACACAAAGTACTTGACGATCAGGCAACAGAACATAGACACATAACAGAAAACCACAGAGCTTCAAACAATGACCCGACAAAGCACAAGGCGAAGGGACAGGCATAAATAGAGAAAGACTAACGAGGGGAAACAGAAACAGGTGAGTAATGGGGAACAGGTGAACATAATCAAGGGCAGAAACAAGAGGACAAGAACACACAGGAACATGGACCAAGACTTTCAAAATAAGACCAGAACTTAAACCATAACAAGACCAAGATTAACTCAAAAGCCAAGACAAGAGTGCAAGAACATATAATGAACATAAAGCAAGACTTGCAATAATACCAGAACATAAACCATAACATAACCAAAAATAGATCAATACCACAGATCAGGTCTGTGGAATGGCAGGGACGCATCACATTCAGTCTTCTTTCGGCAGGCAACAATATTATATTTGCTATTCACTTCAACAAATCATCAACTCGTGCAACAAAGAGAACTCCGTTGACTTCATGTGGAGGCAAACAGAGAGTCATGCTGCTGAGGACAGCTGCACATTAAGCGTTAAATGGAATCTGCCTCCAGACAGAAGCATTCAATGTTGGAATGACGGCAATATAATACCATTAATATTATCATTCAACTGTAAGACAGATATCTACAGAGACAGACATTAGAAACATTAGAAAAAGGATTAATGACAGCATTTTTGTTTTACACACATGCATATATGTATGTACATGTTTTTTACTAAAAAATGGCAACGTTTATTTGACTGAGGTGGGTTTAAAGGAATTTGGGGAAATACGCTTATTTGCTTTCTTTTGGAAGATATCACTCTCATGTCTGTGCGTTAAGTACGGAGATGAAGCAGGAGGCGGTTAGCCAAGCTTAGCATAAAGTAAAGCAAGGGAAACAGCTTAGCTAGCCTGGCTCTGTACAAACTTCAAAAATACACTTACCAGAGCATCTAAAGCTCACTAATGAACACATACAGTATCTTGCATGTTTAACCAGTACATAAATAAATGTAAAATCGACAGTTTGTGGTTTTAGGAGGAGTTATGTTATGAGAACTTATTCATGTTGAACAACAGTGATGTGCTGGACAGAGCCAAGTTAGCTGTTTCCCCTCTGCTTCAACCAGTGTTGCCAAATTTGACTGACACCAAATAACCCAATCAGAGCCTCGACTCTATGGGGGCCAAAAAGTGGCATGGGATACGTATTTTTTAAATTAAATAAATGAGCATGATCAATTAACAGTAAATAACAGTTTTTTGTCATTAATTGGCAATATAAAAATAAATAAATATACACAATTATTATTTATTTCCACATGTATTTATTCACACACACACACACACACACATATATATAAATTGTGTGAAAAGCCTCTGAAGCACGATGTTAGGGCATGTTAAGGGAAAAACTGCCTAAATTAATGTTTAAAATGTCTAGAAATATAACAGATATTTATTTATATTTTGGGGAGTTTTAACTAATGATGCACCCTGCCAGGATGTCATTGTTTCCCCACCTTTTTATTCCCCATGACCTCACTGTAACAGAGTCTTACTGACAGAATCCAGCACAGGCAGCTCTGTTAAATTCACCATTTAAAGAAGTTTGGTGTGGCTGATTTCCCCAGTCTCACACAGCATACAATAACAAATACAGCGCGAGCCAATTATACAGGCGGGGGGAATTAATTAGGCAGGGCAGGATTCTGGTTACAAATACAGCTGTGGAAGTTGTTTTGACTGCTCATTCGGTTTAGCTGCATTGCGACAGCGAGGCGGAGAGCGGTTACCAGCAAACAACTGGCTGGACTGGGAGTTAACCCCCTCCAGCTGCTGTTGCTCTACTCCCCTCTTCTCTTCCCATGTTACCTCCATATTCCCCAATTTATTGTTTGACTCATCCCATTTAAATTAATGCATCTCTTCAGCAGAACATACACACTTTGTAATGGCACTGATACTGACTGCAAACTTCCACTATGAACAAAAACCAAGTACATGTTTATCCCTTAACAGACCTTCCTCTCTGTTTCTATGAGCACCCTGAGCTCACTCTCTGCTTCATCCTTCCTTCCACAACCTCCCTCCCTGTAGTAACAGGTGGATCCCTGTTACTTTACCATGTAGCGCCACCCTGTGGTCTCTTTAAAATGGACACTAAATCAGTAGTTTGGTTATGTTGCCATCTAGAGGTGAAGGATTCACAAATCTCACACATTCCCTAAAATCCCCTAACCAATAGGCAATGCAGTTTTATGCATATTTTGTGTCAAGTAAGAGATAGAAATGTAATTTATAGTGTTCTGGATATATAATAATAATAATCATTCTAATCATGATATCATATCATGATCTTCAAATGACAAATGGAGGGAAATGCAGGAATAAAAATTGACAAAAAAACCCCATCAGAACTTAACTATAACTCACGTGCAGTATAATATGTAAGCCATACAGTTGAATGTGTCAGTACTGTTCTGGGATTGGTTTTAATCTCATTTTATTCTATTTTATTTAGCTTTTTTAACATAAATTCTAATGCATTTCTTGAGTTTATGTAAGCCACTTTGAATTGCCACTAGAGGGCCCTGTAGTGCAGCACAGTGACACTGTTGTGGTATTACTGAGCCTTTGACAGTAGATCCCTTCATTTAATTGCCCTAACAGGCTCATAAAAAGGCTATATTTGCATGCTGTTAAAGCAGGTGAGATGACTGTTATCAGCTGCATTTGTAACTCCAGCATCTTCAAACAGTTGATAATTGGAGACACGTTTCAGGACCAAACAAGCAATGAAAATTGCCGGCATAACATCAGTCTTACAGATGCCCTTGGAAGAGAAAACTACTAATACAAGTTTCTGTTCGAATCTGCTTCTCACCTTGGTAGAGAAAAGTACTGAAACACTCACAGCTTCAGTGGAAAAAGCACAAAAAGTTCTGTTTTTGTTCTCATTTTGGTATTACCAGTAATCTCTGTGTGTGAGCAGGCATTCTGAAGAATTTGCATAAACTGTTTTCATTATCTTGGACAGATTGATTTCGAAAAGGAGACCACACTCTGTTGAGTAGTTTTTTCTGTCCAGCCATGATGTCCAGAGATGATCTGTAATGTTTATTTGTTTCAGGATGTTACAACCATAATGAGGGTGTCAAAGGAACGACTCCAAATGTCTCCTGGTGGCATAAAAGATGATTTTAATTTGGAAAAACATGTAAGCAGGCTCCTAAAAACAGAAGTCAGTGAAACTATGTTTTGGGGTTGTGTCTCAGGTTTTGTCCTTTAAAGGGCAGTCAGCTCAAACATGTATGTGCTGAAGGCCTGTGTGTGTGTGTGTGTGTCTGCATGTTATTGTGTAAGAAAGAAAAGTTAGACCGGGAATGAAGGAGGAGTGCGCCTCCAGAAAACAGCCAGAGACCAAAGCGTGTGTGTGGGGGGGATTGCGTAACCTCGAGGACGAGGAACATGTGGTTTCCATGTAAATCAGCCCGTGCTGCCGACTGACGCTAATGTGAAACTAAACTTTTAATTTATTTACTGTCCAAAAACCCACTGTGGCCGCATGCTGCCAGTCAGCAGGCCGTGTGGGTGCTGCAGCCCCACGCTAACGACACGGCCGATTAGCTCTGTGGTGCAGAACAAGATGGAAGTCTGTGACACCGCTGCTTGTTGTCTGCTAATGTCGTTATTTAAAGTGGTTATTTGAGGGATTTGATTGTTTTTCATTGTAGGTGCTAAGTACACAGATTGTTTTAGATAAATCTGACTATTGAGAAAACGATCTTGTCCTAAGGTCCAATTAGTAGCTCCTCTGGAAATCCGACTGTATTTTCACGGTCAATAAATCACCCATTAGTCGGCACTGCTGTAAATGTCGGGTCATCATATCAAAATCATGTTCTCCATACAAAGCCATTATTAAAGCATATCTCTCTTTACTGTCCAATGAAAACCATGTATCTCCATATTTGGGGATTTTTATGTTTCCAACGAACTGAAGGATTAAATGCTCCTTGGTGAGACTGGATTGAAAATTGAGAAAGTTCTCTTATGTCTTAGGTTAAAAGAAACCTGTTAAACCCCTCATTGTAATATAGTATAATAAAAAAGAATATGAAACATTCTCTGAGTCCAGCTTCTTAAATGTGAGGATTTGCTGCTTTTCTTGGTTTTATATAATTGCAAAATGAAAATCTTTGGGTTTTGGACTGTTTGAAGATGTGACCTTGGACTCTGGGAACAGGTGCTGCATATTTTTCACTACGTTATGACATTTGACAGTTTAGAGCATTAATCATCAATCAAAAAAAAAAAAAATCATGAAAATAAGCATTAGTTGGTGCAAAAGTCGATTTTTGGAGACAAATAGCTTCCATTGCATGGTGACATCTGACGTGGACTCTTGCCTGGGGCCTTCTTCTTACCTGGGTGTGGTTCCCTATTCTACAGTTCCAATAGACAGTTCTGTGATCTTACAAAGCACCTAAGCATAGTATCCAGGTAAAAAATATTTGGGGTTATTCTTTAAAACTGCATTTTGATATTAAATAGTCACAGGTATTGATCCAGCCATTGGTATTGATTGACCAACCTGGATTACCAACCTTGCAAAGAGGGGTAACTGCACAAGGGTCCCCATGTTCATCGTGTGATGATTGATTAATTGTACATTTGTTTGGGAATTTGCACCACTGAATTGAGAAAACTCCATTATAGGACTACTGGTTGATTTCTGGGTCTCAAGAAACACTATAATGGAGCTGCTACATACACTGTACTTGATGGAGAGTTGGGCACAATAGGGGCCCCAACAGAAGTTTTTTGCCCCAAGTGGGATGGGTTGTCACCATAGCAACCTGTGACTTTCTCTAGACTATGTCATGAGCAGCAGCAGCAGCAGCAGCAGCAGTAAAAGCCCACCACCGCCCCCTCCTCCTCTGGGTGCAGTTGCTACAGCGACACTGTGGGTCGGTCTGGTCATGTGGGTGGCATGGCGGTAGCCCTGGCTTCTACCCAAACACTGCCCTGAAACACAAAGAGCGCTCAGCCACGGTCAGTGCGGACCATGCAAAGTGAATGCAGAGCAACTCCTCCAGTGATCCAAAAATGATGCAAATCCGTCTTCTCCTCCATGTGCGCTCTGAAACATTCACGGGGACAGCGTGAGGAAGGAGACAGTCCTGATGTCACTTAGTCTGTCATCCATGATGACATGAGGCGCCTCCTGAACCACAGTCACATTAAAACAGTCTGGGAATCTCATAATGAAATGTTATTTTCATTGGACATTCCATTTATTCATTTACAGTAATACTGTCCAATACTGTTTTGGGGAATTACAGTAGTTCTTCATTTAAAGGCAGTTATGGATCCCAGAGGTAACCTGCTACTGAAAGGTGGCCTGCCAAACCACCAAAGTACCATTTCAAACGACGTGCATCTGGCTTAATACATATGACTATTGCTCTGTGGGTCACACCCCACTCACAGACCCCTGATCAGTAAGACACAGCTCTCTGAATAGCCTTCCAGGAACTGAGGCTCATCCTCTACACGGTGGCTTGTACTGGCACTGTTGCTCTTTTTGGCACTGTGTTCTCTAAACTATGAGGACTCGCTCATACTTGCTCATATATAATCACTGCAACAGATCACATGAGACAATACAATCTTAGAGGATTAAAACATTGGATTAGTCAATCGACAAAAAACAACAATTCATCAACAATTTTAATATTACAGTAAAAGTTTTATATAACCTTTTTGGGGTTTGAACTGTTGGTCAGACAAAATAGACATTTGACAATGTCACTTTGGGCTCTGGGAACATGTAATGGCTGTTTTTACTCATTTTTGACATTGTACAGACTAAAAATGTTATTGATTAATCTGACAATAAAACTCTGTAGCTTTTGGACATATTACAAGGTCTTCCTCAGCATACGGAGTTGACTCAGTCGTCACGGAACTGTAGATGTTCAAACCTGCTATTCCATTGGACTGCATGACATGGTCGAAAGCTCTTGAACAAGCAAGTAAGTGGACCTTGAGTGGAGAGTTTTGAGAACTACACTGTTTTCTGCTTTAGATCCTGGTCACCCCACAGGCTGATACTGTATGTGTTGCCTGGCAGTGGTAGAGGCAAAATAAACATTACCATGAATTATACTGAACTTCATTCATTTAGATTAGACTTTTAAAAAGTTTGAAGTCTAGAAGAAGAAAATCGGGATCTTGGAATTGTAACTGTAGGAAACGTGGCCAAGGAGTGAGGTTCCAGGCTGTGAGACTTTAGGAGAGTTTGTCTTGAATGTGACTGTATTAGGGGTCAAAAGAGGACTGAACTCATATTTAAATGTATTCAATGCGTATTTTCTTAAACAACAAAAATACTATCAAAAAGTGAACTGTGTAAATGCTATGTAAAATGTTATATTACATCACATTTCTTCTTCCATATCCGTCAGTGCTTGACTAATTCAAAGTACTGCTTACAGTTTTATCTTTTAATCCTATTTCAGAGGATTTCTCAGCAATGAAAAGCTGCCCCCTGATAGAGCATAGCGAATGTAAAACGTCTATACAAAGGGGTAAAAAGTGATGATGTGGAATGCATAAACGACCCTGAAGAGTACATTTCTGGTGAACCTCCAGACAGTTAAAATTTAAAGTCAAATCTCATAAAAGAGTACAGAGCACCTCACCAGCCTCTTGTAAAATGTATCGCCCACCTCAGGCCAAGAAAATGATGAGTGTGAACAACAGTTGCAGATTTAATAACTACTGTTTGGTAACTTTATTATTTTTGCAAAATATGCTCAAGAACAACCAGCAAATATTTAAAAGACTGTGATACAATCTGTGCTAGCAAGTAGAGAGGGATTCACAGCTTTAACATGCACAATACAACTGTTCACAAGTGGCAGAGAAACACCAGACACAGGATCTGATAGAAACGAAAACCAAAAGGTGAACAAGAGTGCAAAGGTGATAGAGAACAGGATTATAGTTAACCTGTACAATATCGTATATTTCTCTAAAACAGATAAAGCTTTAGTGCCTCCTATTGATTAAAGCAGATACGTACGGCAGCCCGTTGCTGCCACCATTCCAAGAACATTTTTTGATAATTTTTTTGTAATAAAGAAACATTTGAATGTAATAAGTTTTTCATGTTATTAATGCATACATTTATTTTTACAATGAACTTTTAACATCATATCCTTTTCAGTATCACACAAAATCAGTGTGTCTCAAAATAAAATAAGAAATGTTTCTCATTATGACATGATAAGTTGCTATGTTGTTATAATGCGGTAAGAGTGCAGTCAATACCTAAACATACTGCAGCCTTGATCAGTCACACAACAGAGTTGATGTAGACATGTGGCTGGATGTTTTTATGTTTTATGGGTGTGAATGGTTTTCAAATTATTTAAGTTAAGTTATAATTAAGCATCTATGCTCACTTTCCATATATAAGAAAACCTCATTCACTATCACATTTGTAATAATGTAACTAAAACTCCAGCCACGGAAAATAACCTTACTGATAAATGGGGCGCCGCCTGCAAGCTAGTTCAGGCACTCGGCTCGAACTGCACTGCTATGCACGTGACATGCCTCACTCTTCAAGCTGCAAAATGTCCCATCTCTCCCTCTGCCTGTCAATGCCACTGCTGCCCTGCATCAGTACTGCTGCCTGTTCTTTCAGCCCCACCACCACCCAGCATCCACTTGCGGGCTCCGGCTGGGCAACACTGATATGTATTCTATGTAAACATATCTGTGAGGAGTGATGAGGTTGGAGCCTAGACGCCAAACTAACTATGTTCTGCTGCTGTAATAAACATTTCAAATGTGAGTTGTCTGACTGAACCTTGTGGAACATAACCTCGTGTGTTTTACTCAATATGTCTAAATAAGGACAGTAATAAAAACAAAACAAACAAAAAACAATGTAATATTGTTGTTAAGCTGCTAAGAGGCAGAAATATTGAATAAACACCATTACCCATAAACCCTACACCATCACAGATCAAATGTCACGGCTTGACAAAAGAGCCGAGTTGATGAGCGAGTTGAGGGGTCACGGCTAACTCAGACATGTCTAATAACAGGAGGACAGCAGAATTTTATTATAGCTAAACAATGACTATAGAAGGGAGCTGACACAAGTAACTGCGCTGGGAGCTGTAGTTTTTTGTATACTCACAAAGTAAAAGTTATTTTAACTTTGTTAAAATTATGAAGCTTTCAGTTTCTAATAGCAAGTGCTGTAGTGGCTGCTGATTTGCCTTAGAACAGAATCTGTCCTCTCTTTAGGCATTAACTGGATCTTTTTCTTCTTCTTTAACGCTAAACCAACTTATGTTATAACAAGAGACATTTCTTGTTTTAACGAGATACATTGATTTTGTGTAATAACAAGAACGTTTTGTGATAAAGTGATAAAGTAACGACGAGAAAACATCATTATAATATGGAAAATGTATTCTTATAGCACGATATACTGAGCAAATATTTTATGTCACAGTGGCAGCAATGTCCAGCAGCAGATAAGAGAATTAATATGGATCTCACAATATCATCACAACAAAAAACTGTAACAACCTCAACATTCAGCACAATTTGACACAATAAAAGACCACATGTTAATAGTTTCACTACAGAGAGCTTGAACCGGGTGCTTATGTTCTACTAAGGCATGGTCAGTGGCTACACTGCAGCTGCATCACTGCAGGACAGGCACAACAAACTTCATCAAGTCACCCTGTAAGGCAAAATCTTTTAAAAGCACTTCATAAGAGAGGATGCTCCTCTCTGTCAGCACTGGCACCTTGCTCATTCTTTTATGGACAGGAATCAGAAAAGTCATAATTTAGTAAATCAAGTAAATAAATAGGTTAATAAATAGACAGAATCACAAGTTAACGCAATAGCAAGAGGGAAAAAAGGATTTTATGACCATGATGAGACTACTAAACCAGGATATAAGTGCAAAACACTGGAATGAAAGTAACATTAAAATCTGACTTCTTCCTTTTTACTTAGAAGATGGAATGCAACATTTCTCAAACTTGGCATCAGAACATGACTTAACTGAATATGCAGGTTCAGTCACATATTTGATTTTAAATGAGAAAATACTGCATATCTTAAAGTCAGTATAACCCATTTGGAGCGGACTTCATACTCCTCAAAACAAAAAAGTACCACAATTAACATAACATCATTTAAGTCTTTGTCTGTGTTAAGACATTAGGGTTACACATGTACGTAAGGATATTTTCAGTAAACTACGACAGTTTTCTGTTCATACACACATTTAATGAGCGAGGCGACTGCTTAGTCCCTCATCTAATAACTAAACTGACAACTAGACGAGATGCATCAGAATCTGTCTGATCCAGCTCAGCAGATGGCGGAATCGATTGACTGATAACACCTTATGTTTTCTTTGGGGTAATTAATTAGAACAGCACTTTGTAATGAGGGGGGAAAAAAGAAAATCAACCTTTTACATGTTAACTGCCGCACAGACACCAGGCTGACGTTAGTTTGACCTTCACCAGCTGGTGTTACCCAACAGAGCCTTCATCCAGTTGAAGTTTGTGTAAAGTTTGCATTGAAGTTAACAAGTTGGACCTGTATCAGCAGCTCCATGTTGTTTGCATTAATGATCAGACATTTTAAAGAGCAGCACTTGCTATTATTTTTTTTATATTTATATTGCCACTATTTCTTCAGCAAAAGTAGTTCACAGACCTCACTGTGGACAGTTCAGCAGGATTGTCCGGAGTAACTGGAGGTGTCTTTCCAGAAGCAACATCCCTTTGTATTGGGGTGGAGGCAGAAATGTTAGAGACTGACAACTCAATACCTGGACAAATAAAACCAAAGCTATCAGCATGGATAGATACCACTAAAAGTAAGTGAGAAAATATGCTTCTATGTAATTGACCAACCCTTTAAGCCTGCAGGTTAATTAGCCAACTATTAAAGATAACTGATCTTAAGTACGCAGAGACTCCAGCAGTTCACTGTTTTACAGTAACCTACAAAAAATCTCTCACGTTATTGAATGGACCTAGACTAACACCATTCCTAAATCCTCCATATGCCTCTTTTTGCAGAGCCCAGTTCTTATAAAATTTAGACATTAACTGCACAGATAATTCTCCAAGGGACCTGTTAAAAGAACTGTGACGCATCTGCAAAGCCAGTAAAATAACTTTATAACTTATGGCCAGCTCTTCCACACTACTACAGTATGTACCTTTCCTACACCTGGACACTTGCAGGTTAAATAAAATCACCCCTGTGATCCCCCAGGAAGGCTCAGATTTAGGAAGTTTAGCTCACATTATGTCAGAATCACATGTGTGGCTCTATACAGAGCCAGTGGGATGTTGAACAACGGGGTCAACAGAGAATAAAAACACTTATCCTAAATCCCAATAGAGCATTTTGAGCTTTAAATTGGGGGGGGGGAGCAAATCCTGCTTCGCCAGATTAGAGCAACAGGTGTGGGTTTTTCTACCCAGAAACTGCAAGAGTGGATGGGGGCAGAGTGTGAAGACCGGCTTTGACTAAACTCACTTCAGATGGAGAGTTTAGTAAGCAGGAAGAGGCTGGATGTGGAGATCGGAAGAGGCTTTGCCAAATGTTTAGATATGAACAGCACGTCAGACACATTCTGAGATCAAACACAAACCAGGTGCTCTCATGTAATCAAAGCTGCTTCAAATGTAGTTTGTGTAAATGTGTGTGGGTGTATACAGGACACCATGTTCAAGAGCGTCATGCGTCAACACATCAACACGTAATTAAAGACAGGCCTGGGTGACCTCAGGAGTTTAAAGTGGGGACAGAGAACTCACTTACACTCTCATTGCAGAACATTAGTAGAACAGGAGCAGCCTCGCTGTCACACTGCTTTTCAGCCATTTATCAGTGGGGAATGATCAGTTAGGATGATGGGAAATTAAAGATGGGTTTCCAGGTGTGCCTGTGAGTTTTCTCCTCATGCCAGCAGCTTCTCTGGGTTCTTGGAGAGGGTGTGCAAGAGGCTCCTCTGGAAGTCCTCCTCAGGTATTTCAGGAACCAGGAACTCCAGCAGAAGATCAAATATGCAGTAGACGAGGTGTCTAAGGGAACACAGGACCAGCAGTCAGTAGCATCTTCTCTTTAGAGACTTAATGTGAATGAGACTGGGTGAGGATATGCCATGATAACATAGCTGATGTGAGGCCCCTTGGCTTATTTGTGTCAGTGTCAATGTCTTTGATGTGTTATTATTATTATTAGTTATTTCAGGTTATAGCTGACCAGAACATTTTAGCAGGTAGATTTGGTTGGACTGTATGTTGCCTGTGATGTACTGAATCACATTGTTCTGTAAATCTTGAGTTGATACATGCAGCGTATGCAGCCAGTTGCATTAATTAAGTTTGAACTTGAAGAGCTGCTGCAAGTGTTTATACAGTGGAGATTTACGCATCACTAAATTAAAATGGGTTGCACCACACAAACTGCTTCCTACGTAGAGATTAGTCCTTATAAAATATTTACACCCAGTAACTGCTAAGTGCTACGTAGCTAACTGAATTAACTGACAAAAAAACTGTTAGCTTGCTGATATATGGCCTGTTTAGATTGAAGAGTAAAAGATGGCAGATATATTGAACCTGACACTTGATAAAATGCTGTTTAATAATCATGTAAACTGGAAAGATAACACAACAACATACTTTAAATTACAAAACAATACACTAATAATCTTAGCTTAAATTACCCAATAAAATTAGCTTGGTTAGCTCCCTTTCCCAGTGAGTTGTTCAATTGAAAATTTGGTATAATGAAATGTGCTTTTTCCATACCACCTTAATGAGGTGTTTTGAGATCTATCTGAATTGCGTTGTTAGCAAGATAATGAAAGACATAAAACGTCTCATTGCTGCACCACACAAACTAGTTCTTAAGTAGAGAGTACAGTTGTTGGTAGATAACATTCACTCCCTAACTGCCATCCAGCTAACATTAGCTAGATTTGCTCAATCGGATATTTCTCTCACTCTAAACTGCATGAACACTACTAACTGTAAAACACACATACTTCTCCAAGTATGCAGATATAAATGAAAAAAAGCAATACCTATATTTACAAAGCATTATGTATATATAATTTCGCCCCATAAAACTATTATTTTTGGTTAGTTATGCAACAACTTGTGATGCTACTGCGACTTCCTGTTAACATAGCTGATTGCTTTTGATAGATGGCGCAATAGATGTTTCCTAGTAACTGATTTACACATTACTAAAGTATTTACTAGCTAAGATATTCCTTAAGCTTTAATGGTGCAACCAACTTTAGTAAGTCACTAGTTAGTAGTTACTAGGAGCGAGGGAGGTACTTTACACATACATTGAAGTGATGGATTTAAGAATGGCTGGTGCAACCCAACCTCAACACAAAGTATTAAGGCACCTACACTTTTAATTCATTTGGTTGTTAATTTTGCTTAATTTTGCTGGGGGGGGGGATAAAATGACTTACTGCTGAATGGGCAGAGAACAACATTCAATTGTTGCTGTACTTTGAAAGTATCATGCAAATATACCACAGAAACAAACAACAATAAACAAATGAGGAAGCAGAGTGGGCTGAACTCCGATTCAGACTGTAAGAAACGTACCAAGAGTGGAAAATGGGCCTAAATAAAGCTTGGAGGCATAATATTTTGTCCCTACAACTAATCCTACGTGTGACTCCACAGATTTCACAGAACAAAAATAAAGTCATAAGGTTCAGGAGGTTCTGACACAGAATTGCTCGCTCACTGTAATTTCCCAGGAGTACAATGGGCTCCATCATTATCCATCAAATGGAACACGTATGAAACCAGTAAGACTTCTTGAAGAGCTGTCTGTCTGGCCAAATTTAGTAACCATGCAAGACGAGCCGTAGTCAAATCCAATATGTAAATTAAGTCTTGGAAAAAGTGAAGAGTGTTCAATATTTTCTTTCCTCATCTGTCTTCTTCTGTCTGGGACTGTATATCAAATCAAAACGTTACATGAAGTGGAGCTGACTGATGCCAACCATGGTTTGTTCCTAGTACATCTGTAAACCTTTGTAGATCCCTCCAGCTGCTGTTTACTCAACTGTCTGTTGTTTAATGAAGAAATTAGTTCACACTGTATGATTCCAGGTGAGCCTGTCTCTGTGTCTGTGTGCAAGTGAGCACGTACACTCCCTGGCCACTTGATTACATACACCTGCTGGTTAACAAAAGCCAGCACCTCCAAACAGTAAACCATGTGGCTCCATCCGAGTATACAAAGCATGCAGGCAGATTCAAGAGGATCATCAGATGCCGTTTTAACATCAGAGAGGACCTGGTGACCTGTGAGCTCAGTGAATGGTGTGGTGTCTTTATTGATGCTAGAGGTGCCATTTACAACAGAAACACATTCTCTCAGATTATTGTGCACTACATTCTATAGTGTTTGCTGAGAATGGGGTGATAAGCAAAAACACATGCAGTCAGAGGCATTTCTGTAGGTAACAGCACAGTGGAGAAGAGAGGCCAGAGGAGAATGGCCACACTTATTCAATAGCAAAAGAAGTGCATCTCTGAATGAATTTTGAAGTGGACTGATCACTGCATACAAAGACCATGCCAGGTTTAATATCTGTAATATTCGTCACATGGTCTGAAATGTGGATTCATTTTGCCTAGTGTCAGAGAACGGGTTGGTGGTGGTGTGTGTGGAGGTTCTATGAAGGGCTACCCACCTGGACGCAGAGTCACTTCATGCTATATTATTATTTTCAGGATAGGATTGCCTACTCAGAAATGCCATCAATTTGCATGTACTATACATGTTTTAGGACTTCTATGATGAAAAAAAAGGTTTTATGCAAGTGTTTTCAACACAGGGCAAATATCTGTATTTGAACAAATATAGGTGAGTGTCGGAGCCATGTTGATGGGAAATTAAGGGATTTTGTCACTCCTATTGTTTTTTCCTGCTCTGCTTCTATTTGGGGCTGTGTGTAGCTGTGGGCTACACATCGAGCCCCGCATATTTTTTAAAAATTTATTTATTTACAGTTTGGACAATCGGCATCATGGAAAGTCATGTTAAATAGCTATTGAAAGTATGTGTGAAATGAATGTACAGACAGCAATCACTGGAATACTTTTGATCGGATTGGAAAGATCTGAAGATAATTTTTCTATGATTTCTAAGCAGATTAATGTTTAATCTGTGATGGAAATAGGAGATATCACTATCCCTGTTTGTATCATGTCTGTGTGTTAAATTTAAACTGAGTTATGTATCTGAGAAGAAGGGCTACAAAGGGACTGCAAAGTTCTTTTATTCCACTTGTCCATGCACTGGTGCCCTAGGCAAATAGTCTATTACAGTCAGTTGCAGTTTGTGGTATTGCCGACATAAAGTGGCCATCAAGTGTATAGTGTATATTCACCTGTTAATGTAGGGGTCTTGAAGAGAGTCCAGTGCAGTCTGCCAGCTGAGTTTGTACTTGTCTGAGCCCAACATGTCTGAGACCAGATCTAGAGACACAAAGACATGAAGAATTATATAACGGTATGTAGCCAGCTGTTTGTTGTGTGTACCTATCCCTCTCTCATAATTGTAAGTTGAGGCACCCTAATTTACCTTGAACAATTAATTGCATTAAAGCATAATTTACAATAGCACCCGACTGATGCTGGAATTTTGAGGCTGATATTTATATTAAAGAGCAAAAAATCTGACAACAATATATAGTGGCTGGTATTTTTACAAAAACACATAAGATAAATCAAAATAATTGATCCCTTACATTTGATTATTAAAGAATTGTGACCAAGAGACATACTAGGCAGGATTTTACAGTTGAAAATGAAGCTTGTTGTTGTTCTCTGTTGGACAAATTATGTAAAGGCAATACAGTTTCTAAATGACCTCAAACATATCTTTGGAATTTTAGTACTACAATTGTTTTGTTAGCTTTGGGCCTACATATACCCCAATATCAATCTATCTGTGATAAGACAAAATGGTCCAATAACACCGGCCATGCAATGTATTGGTCGGGCTATAATTTTGTGGTCAACATTGTTGTCTGTGTGTACATGTACCTGGTAGGATTCTCATCAGACAGTGTAAGGCTTGTTGCCTGGTGCTGTCCTTTTGCTGCTGGCTGCGTTCAAGTTGAGGGGCCGTAGGCAGAGCTCCTCCTGGCCACACAGCCTCCTGGATGACCTGCAGGTACACCACCCAGTATCTGGTGCATGTCAGGTTGGCTACACTCACATCTAGCCATCTGAAATTTACAAACACATAACAGTGGTTTAAAACAAGTCCCTGCCTAAAAAGTCAGAGATACGGGACACCATAAAAAATGTCAGTTATTCAAAATATCTGTGTTGTGTTTTTGCGATTTGGGTGGACTGAAACAATCCCCTCTTATGGCCTGGTCACACCAGCATTTAAAACAGCAAAATTCATTCGCTTCGCAGATTCACTTGCGGGGGCGAAGTAAATCTGTTGAACTTTGACCCTCAAAATTGCACCAAAATAGCAAGCCATCTTAACGGAAGTGACCTTTAAGGGGACAGAGAGCTGGAGAGTCCAAAATGGAGGAAGCTATCATTGCTTATTAGCTGTATTGCACCATTCACTTTTATTTAACCTCCTCTATCAGAGTAAAAACTGTTCCACGAAAGAGGTATGGTTTGCAGACAGCTATGAGACATGAGTCAATGGTTTTATTATTTTATTTACTATCTACTGGCCGTCACATCTGCAGGCGCCGCCGGCACCATTTTCCTTCTTGAATAACTTTTTAGTGAAAGAAATTGTGGGAATGGTGAACAAAATGCCAGGGGGAAGTAAACAGAGTAGTAGAGAAAAAATGGAGAGAAGCTCCAGGAGCTATTGTGACTGACTTGCGCTAGCAAGGTCGGACCAGCTAGCGTGTTAGCGGTTACCTCGCTGGCTACAGCAGTTTAGCCTGGCGAGTAGTCATACATCACCAAGCGTCTGGCGAATGTCAGTTTGTGGTGTGACCACCACTTTACATAAAAGTGTATCTCATGTCAAGGTACGATAACCTTGGCAACAGTTGGTTAACCTCCTGACTTTAAGGTCCCACACAACAGTCAGTATGTTGTGACCTTGTCATCATGCCTGACCTGACCAGTACTGAATGATCTTGGCCTCAGAACAGCCAATACCTTTAAATGTAACCTATGCCTCATTGCATTCCCACACAGATTTGAAAGTGCAGCAAGGAGTCCGGACTGGCACATTTCCCTGAAGTCTTCCACATGACTGCTGGACTTAAGGTCTTGTGATGAGTAAATTCAATAGGCTGTGTCTGGGAGACGTTGACCCTTTCCTTTTGACCTGTTCTTTTTCACACCAAGATTTATCATCTGAGGGGTGGAAACACAGACAGTCGCCATCCAGACTGGAGGGGGTTATTTAAAGCACAAAGTAAAAGCTAAAAACAACATGTCATTGTAGCCCAGGGATTCATGCAGTGTACAGGTCAGGCCCGCAAAGCTGTAGGAGATACCAGCAAGTTGGTAGTAGTCTAAATGAAAACAAAGTAACTAAGTATATACAAAATTGTGGTGCTCAATAATAATATCATTTCAGATACCGTAAGAGTTCTGAAGGACTTGCATACACCCTAAAAATGTTTAACACCATGCAGATGCTGTTATGTAACATTGTTCAAACCCTCAAAGCTCTGTTAAAAGAACCGGTGGCCTCCCTCTGGGCCTAATGTTCTGCCTCTTTTGCTCACTTCATGTGGCCCCTAATGAAGTTATTTCATTAGGATGTTCTGGCCAGTTACCACACTGCTGAGCTGCACTCAGAGAAGGTATGGATTTTTGGTTTCCACTACTTTACATTCTTTTATCCCTTAGTATTTCATAACAGCTCAAGAGAAGCCAAATCCTTAATACTGATGGTATTTTCAATTTCTCAAGATGTACAACTGCAGAGGAAAAACCGGCATAGGAGGCATAGAAACTGAATTAATTTCTGTAACGGGTCAACCCACTGGTTTGTGCGTAGGATCCCAAACTTTCCAAAGATACCAAACTGACAGGCTGAATTTGAGGAGATATAAATAAAACGATGCACAAGAGATTTAAGACCTGAAACAATTAGGTGAATAATCGCTTATTCAATCGACAGAAAATTAATCAGCAACTAAAAAACATTCCCTGGTTCAAGCTTCTCAATTGTCAGGATTTGCTGCTTGTGTTTGTCTTTTGCGATGGTACACCCAATATCTGTGTTTGTGTGTTGTGCAATATTATGGCTACAACGTTCTCAAGTCAGTAGCCAGTCAACCTCTGCCAGCACAAATGCTTAAAAAAATATACCCAACGGCTGAAGAATCATTATAGTTTATATTTCCTTACACAGAAAGCAAGGACAATTCCAATTTCAGTTCAACTTTAAGGGGATATTTCAGGGCAAAATCTGGGTTTAAAATATTAAAAAGGGAAACACATTCATAAAACTTTGGGTTGATATGAAAGTAAATTCTACACCCACATATGCACAAACACAGATAATGTTGTAAATTGTGTAAGTATGTTGAGTAAGCGCCCTTACCGCTGAAGCCTAGCTTCATCCCCAGTAACAAGAGTGTATTTTGGTCAAGGGTGTTTAAAGCTCAGCAGGTGGACAATGAAGTTTGTCTCTTCACCAGCTCATACCAGTCAGGGACAAGCTCTCTAAATCACACTAAGTTATGACTGGCCACTGCAAACGGGAACATATGGAAACTGAGACCTACAGTCACTGACAGCCAGACACAATAAAGAGCTGAAGCACCAAGAAATTATTAGGACTAATCTACAGTTTGTCAGGGATTCCACAGTCACTTTAGTGCTACGACTGTAAATCTTTAGAATGATTACACCTCCTGATGGTTAAAGGCTGTTGCAGGAGAAAAATGTTTATCATTCCTTAAAGGGCGGGCCGTGCTTCAGTGACTAATTTTGACGTTTTAGGTTTTGACTGGGAGACACAGAGGAAGCTACTTTTAAGAGACCCATTTTCCTGAATGTAGTTGTACACAAATACGAAGCCATCGTACATTTGATGGCATTCTCTTTCATGGTTTTCTACAGTGCACTGATTGTCTTGTTGCCATGACAAGAGAAAGAGAGATGGAGAGCTGGAAAGGTTGCCTCCCACGTCAATGCAACCAGTCTGCCACCAGTCAAGGCCGACAAGCTGCCACTGTGTGGTAAATGAAGACAATGGACGCAGGAGCAACCACAACTTACTGTTATATACAGTCGCAGGGAGCTGCACATCAAAACAGGTTTAAGTTTCAAAATCGAAACGGCAGAAATTATCAGTCTAAGTCTGTGGGCTACAACAGAGAGGAACATACGGTTAACAGTTCATTCTTGACCTTGGTAGCAGCTTTTGACAGAACATTCTGTATGTTAAAAGCTCAAATCACCTTGAGTTGAGATTGTCAACTGCTGTTTTAAAGGTCAAAAGTGAACTACAAGTTTAAATAAAATGTAGTTTCTCGTATGACGACATGCAAAGTGTCTTACTAAAGGTACCCAGTGGAGTTTTTGACCTCTGGTAGCACTTTGGAGCAGTTTTGAGTGAGCCTCCTGTTTGTTTGTCATGTGCACACACGGGTGACGGGCTACACATTCCAGCCAGTAGTTTCACACTATTTCACCTTGATTCCACCACAAAATCTGAGCAAGTCAACAACATTTGGGCAGGCAACACACTGCACTTCTGAAACGCTCCCAGTTGGGTAGGGAAGAAGAAGACTGCAAGCTGGTTAACATGGATGTGAACAATGCAGGTGTCACGGATGTAGTCTTCTAAGACAAAAGGAGGACCCAAAAGCACAACCAGCACAGACCAGATATGGAGATCAAAGTTTACTTGGGAATCAAAAGGATGCACGGGATACAGGATATAGCAACAGGTTCCAGGAGGAGCAGGCAGACGGATGGTCAGGCGACAGGCAAAGATCATACACGGTTAGTCAGGTCAGATACAGAATATTGCTGGTGCGTTCTTTTGCTCAAGGTTCAAAAGACGAACTGGCGCCGGAGCCAGGGAACCACAGTTTATTTAAGTCCTAGCTACAGCTGTGAGACTGATTACTAATAGGCCCCAGGTGCTGCCGCTGGCTAGGCGGGAAACAGGCTGAAATCAAGGGTTGAATGAGCCAACCCGGGAGTGGAGATCATGGCTCTGGGCGGGGTGTGACAGCAGGTTTTAAAAAGTTTTTAAAAAAAAACCCAAATCAGCTTTGCAAACTATGTTTGTTTAGAGCTCAAGGATACACACAATGAGTTTTGGTGAGTAACACTGAATCTAAACATAACTTTTGTTTGTTTACAGGAAAAATCCACATGGCACCTTTAAATCTTATGTGCAGTGAACGATTATTCCCCCCAGGGAAATCTCCATCGTACACCCAGAATAAGACAATAAATTTACTGACGTCACATTACAGGACTTCTGAGTCATGTTCTGTGACCTCACGGTGTGTGAGGTTTAGTAGTACACCTTTAGTGTAACTGGAGTATTATATACATTTCCGTTATATGGTTATCTTTCAGCAACATTACGGAATACATGCAACAGACAGTTGTCACTCATGATCATGATGGCTTGTGTGTTTACATTTGTAAATTTGTATGCATTAAAACCAATATCTGGGAGAAAGACAATACTGCAAATTATGTCTCAGATGAGTCCTTAACAGAATGGTTTTACTGTACATTCTGCTGGTGGCTAGTGACAGAATGAAGAAAAAGTTCGTGTGCCCAAATGTAAATTACTATTTACTACTAGTACACACATCAGTAATGATACAAAAGCAATATTATCCTGTAGCTATGATTAATGAGCCACAGCTGTGCACACAGTGAGTAAACAAACTAAAATGTCCAGTTTGTGTGAGCACCCTGAATAACGCCTCTCCAATTGAAAAGACAGAATTTAAGATCATGGATTAGAACCGCATAGATGCATAGAAATAGACAGAGAAGACTATTTGTTTATTTCAACAGTAATGCATTTTGTTACTCCCTCCAGCTGGAGTGAGTAGAAATCACAGTGCAAACTATAATGTGAACACCTCACTGACACTGCAAAAATATGAACAAAATCACTTACACCAGATCCCAGCTAGAAAATGACTTCGCGTAATTGACCATTAGAGTGGAAAAAGTGTCAGAGGAGTCAGGTTGGGTGGCTGTGTGAGCAAAGAGAACGAAAGCCAATGTTAATTTGGACAAGTGAGTGAGACAATGAATGAACTGTCTGCAAGTTGGCAGAAGAGGTTGAAGGTTGAGCGGCTGCTTTTCAGACTGCAGCACACTGACCTTGATGCAGTTCACTGAAAATATATATAGCCATTTAATGAATGTGTGTTGGCTCAGGTTATGTTAGCGTGTCTCATTTGTCTAAAAGAAAATTAACATAACTGCTGGTTATGAGGCTGCCTAATACTTGATGAAGCAAATTTGACATGTGACATGGAGCTACACACACACACACACACACACACACACACACACACACACACCCCTGTGTGACGTTATAAATTTATATTACTGTACTTTATTACAGTGACATAGTTACTATTTCACAGCTAAAACCAAATAAAACTTGAAAGAAGATTATGGTGTTGATTTTACAATGCGTTATATTGTGACAAAGTGCCTCTGTAAAGAGCTGCTGACTTGGTGCTTGTGGTCAGAATTAAGTGCAAGCCCAGTTTGCAAAATACAGGTCTAAAGCAGTCTCAGACTCACTAATTAACACTTAGGACCTTTGGAAAACCTCAAAATCTACTTAGGATGGATAATTGTGTGGTGTTGTTGTACATTATAGCTAAAACGTCCAGCCCTATTTATGCCTAAAAATGCAACATTTATAGAAGAAGAAGTATAGAAGAATGTTTTGGTCAAGGCTGATGTAGGGTAGTTTAATGTAAGGATACTTTTCTGAGAATCTACTTCACCTGTACATCTTGAGTGCTAAACAAAACCCCAACACGGCCTCTTGGATCTCTCTGTGTGTGTTAATGGAAGTGCACCAATCCATTCACTTCAAAGCCTTCGTCGTGCCAAGCAAATAAAAATAAAAGCTGTCAAAAATACAATGAATCAACACCACAAAAATAACAGCAGGACGGTCCTGTCCAGCGACTATTGCTCAACAAATAAGGACAATCATTGTCTATGTGGTTATATATGGACACCACTCATGAAATGGGGGCAAATAAAAATACTTTCACAGTGTTTTCCTGTATGTGCTATCATGCATCATCATGCACTATGTTCCAAAAAAAAAACTCCACTGGTGTGTCCCAATCCAGCTTCACACTTCAGTTTAAATGAACATGCTGACACTGTCTGGTCTGGGATCTGATTTAATAGCCTGGAACACTTTGTATAGTCCGTGTGCTGCGTGCCTTCTAAGTTTCCATTCTGCTGTGACCAATCAGAATATGATCAAGATAATAAAATAACAAAACATTAAATAATAGGCAAGAATACCTGGCAGCAACTTGTCAAGGCCAAGCAGGAAATATTAATTATAATCATGGCTCCGCTGTTAGTGCAAGTTAATAAGATGCAGATGTACATGTAGGATCATTTCTCAACATTGATATCTACACAATGCCAACCTCTACTGCTGAATACCTTCCAAAGTGAAAGCCAAAGCCTGAATTGGAATCAGATCAAAGCAGCCACACTCTCGACAGCATTTAAGTGGATCTCATATTAGCAACGGCATGGCATAACATCCTGCGTACCAATACCATTGTAGAGGGACCGTATGAAGCGGGAATACATGCTTCATATCAGTATTGTGTGTGGTTTTATCATTCAGTAGCATTATTCTACATTATTTGGAGCACTGTAAACAGTGTATCACTCAAGCACCATCTCTTATAGCCAGTTCTGAGCAAAGATTCGCAACGAGACAAAACCGTTGGAGAACGTTGCAGGAAAAGTTGGAGCGGTGTGAACTGACCCGTCTCAGCTCGACTCAAGCCGGCTGATGGCGTCGCTGAGACTCAGCTTGTCAAATCGCCAGTGGCTGATTTTACAATGCAAGGCACGTCACCTGTTTCAACAGCCAATCTGCTCGTAGCAAAGTAACTCACTATCACTATCGTCATTCATATTTTAAGATGCCAGCTGCAAAAATGCCTGAAAAGCCGGAAGTACAAAAAGTCATTGCTATGGAAACGATACGCCGTCTCGTCTCGTCGCATTGGTGTAAACTGGCAGGTTTCAGAACGTTGCAGAATCGGCCCATTGCAAGTAGTTGCGAGTTTCAACTCGTCTCGTCGCGAATCTTTGGTCTGAACTGGGCTTTATGCACAATGGAATTAAAATCAGTGTAGGAAACACTGTCAATGAGCCAATATTAAGTTGTTGAGGAGATTCTTCTTATGTCAGTCTATGAAATTAGTTTTTCCCCTTGCAGTGAGGGAAAACAGTAGTAACGGTAACGGTTTCGTCTCATCACAA
Source organism: Maccullochella peelii (assembly GCA_002120245.1). NCBI lineage: Eukaryota > Metazoa > Chordata > Actinopteri > Centrarchiformes > Percichthyidae > Maccullochella > Maccullochella peelii. The sequence continues at coordinate 25,167 of LKNJ01005479.1, forward strand.
ATCTTTGCTTTGAACTGGCCTTAAACATGCCCAGAGTGTCATCAGGTGCCTGACAGCGAAACAACAAATCACATCAGCGTAGAGTTTAGAGCGTTCCTCCGGTTGATACAATCTAGAACCAACCCACCACACATCCATTGAATAAACTCAAAATTTACTTGGGTTTGGTCCAGTCACAAGTGTTGTCCCTCCCTTTCCATAATCTGAAATGTCATTGTGCTTTCTGAAATGTTGTTGTGCTTTGACCTTCAGGGCCACCGTAATCTTTGCTTTTTACGTTGTGTCTCCACAGGAGGCGTAGCGTGAGCGCCGTGTTCCTCTGCCTGTGTCTTCCTTAAACGGAAGACTTGAAGCATAAAAACATGCTTTTGGGGGCGTTTATGCACGTATAGCGCCAGCCGTTACGTGACCTGTGTAGATTTATTTAAATAGGAGAGTATCTGTTGCGTCAGACGCGGGTGTGATGGATGACTGAAAACACTGCTGAGATGCTTTCTGTGTAGACACGCATTAGATAAATTATAATTACAATGTCCATACTATATTCATATTTTATTCTCCCAAATGTACACAGTTTTGGTTTAGTCCATGTCAGGGCAAAATTTATCATGTATAATCATTTATTATTTTGCAGGCTATGTAGTGTTTTGTGCCTTCTGGAACTTTATCATTTTCCTTTCTTATAGTTCGTTTGTTTAACACATTGGTGTTATGGTACATCTTATCTTGTAGAACAACCTGCCCTGTGTCCCTTGAGGGGAACAGGAGAACAGGTTGCTTTGTACTGATGCTTGGATATGATGTTCGCTAGAGTAAGAGACAGATACTTAGACCAAGGTCCGACAGTATTATGTCTCCCTTGCCTGGTTGTTTTCATGCTGTTATAAATATGTGACTGTTTCCCACCTTCGGGGTCAGACTCCTTGTATACTCATGGTGTACATGATCTCTGTCCTTTCAGCTGAAATAGACTGACTCTGTGATCGTCCTTATCTGTTCGCTTCTTCTGTATTTATCCTTACCTGTTACTTGCTTATTGACTTATTCTATTTTTGCTCCTTATTTGTTACTTTTTATTCTTCTGCTTACTTAAATCTACAAAAGACAAATGTTTGTTGAATCATCATTTTATTTGTTCACTTCTCCACAAGGGAAATCAGAATTTCCACCACAGTCCACATATCATTACCCACTATTCTTTACTCAAGATCCAGGCACACACAAGCTTGTATCTATTAGAATACCTTTTGTTTTAAATCAGAAAATCTTTATTGATCTGAATTTTCAATTTGTTGAGGTCAAAATGCATGCAGATTTTCATTGGGAAGAATGCAAACAACAGGTAGTGACTTTCTGCTGCCGTACTATAACCTGCTTAACTGTGACCTCAGTCCTAAGGTGAGCACTGAACTGTGGCGGCTGTGAATTCGTACCGTTTACCCCGGTTCCCATTAAGAGTTCCATTGTCAATAAATGGTCTTACATCAGAGACAACAACAGCAGGAGAATGGACATCATGAAAACAGTTTACGTCCCCACAGATGAAATCATTTATCTGCAGCCTGTGAGCAATAAGGAGGAATCACCAGTCATGATGCGGACACGGCAGTGTGGGCAGACAGGAGTCATGTGGAGATGAGCTTTGTACAAGACCATGACCAAAGTATTCCTGGGTAAAAGGACACCACTGAGCTTCTCAAAATGAACATTTCTCTATTGAGACAGAAGCTGCACTAGTAGTGAATGAGAGCATGGCTAAAATGACAAGTGTCTGGGACTAATGGAAAGGCTAATTTTGTCCTGTGGAGCCTTTATATTGTTGAATTTCTTGAGTCTTCAGGGCACCTTGTGGTGTTTTTGACCACTACTAGTATGTTTTTATGAGCGGGTCCCCGTTTTGTTTGCACCCCATACTCGCGGACAAGCAATACACATTCCTGCCAATGTTTTCATGCTATCCCCCGACTGACAGTTGGTGGTCGTAGAGCACCAAGAAAAGTAGGCAGGAAAAAAGACTTCTAGCTAGCAAACACGACTGTAAACCGTGTAAACTATACATGTAAACAACGTGGATTTGAAAATATTCAAAAAATCGACTTTGCAAATGTTTTACAGTATGTGGAAGGAAATGCATTCAATGTACATAATGTGTTTTGGTGAGAAACACTGAATGTAAACATAACTTTGTTCAAAAGAAAACCCCACAAGGTATCTTTAATAAAGAGTTTGTGTCATAGTAGTAGGAGTAGTAGTACTAGTTACTATTTTGATGAAGTAACATTAGAAAGTTCTCCCTAAAGCCCCATTTGGATAGGATTAATATTCTAGGGAAGTTGGTAGGACAGATTTGCCATGCTTCTCATCATTTAGGAGTCGCAGCAATTTATCGATTTCCAAATTACAAGATGTGGTAAGGATATTCTGCATAAAAATCGCTTGACCCTCGTCTGACACTATTAATTACAGTGCCAAATATCTAAAGAAATAGAAGAGAAAATATCAGACACATATGCACTCTGAACAGGATTAAAACCACTGACAGAACACACATTATTAAAAATAATCCAATTTACTTTTCAGAAATAAATCCTGTCCAAATTGGGCTATCACTGCTAAAGAATAGCTCCCAAGAGCACTGCAGCAACAATGATTAATTCCAGACACTGCAACAAATTCTCTTTTTTTTTGCCTTGATACATATCTCCAATGTCAATGATATAGCTCCAAAATTCTATTGTTTCTTTTAGGAGAAACTCATCGTGGTAAAAATAAAGTCAGTGCCAGGTGCTCACTAAAACCAGCTCTGCTCAGTTTAAGAAGCAGGGATAAAATTAAAGGTCAGTCAATATGATGAAGCATTAATTGTCCAGCGTTAGCAGCCAACTCTTACTCAGAACAGTCATGGCTACAGACAGAAGTAGAGACTAAGATTAACGCTACATCTGTTTATATACAACAAGCACTATATATATATTTGGGCATCACATTCAAATAGATTTGCCCCGACCGAAAAAGATATTTTTATATTTCTCCCTTTCTGCTGAGAAACACTGTTGACATCGCAGAAAAGGAAACCAGGATGGTGAATTCAAGGGTAATGGTTGGTTAGCTTGAAATTTCAGTGCTGTTTTGTAGCCCACCAGACCAACAAAACTCATTTCTAAATGTGTGAGAAACACTGTCTGGACACCAAACACTGAGACATACTGTGGGATGGCTCACTGTTCAGCACAAGTGAACAGAAACAGTAACATAGACAGACCACTGAATTTCATTTAAATATTGGTCACATGTGAACTGTTTACATGACCTGTTAACCACCAAGCAATGCAAGCTTTCTCCACTGTAAAAGCTCACATATTAACTCAACAAGTAAGCTAGTTCTTCAACTGAATTGAATTCAGTTTTATTTATATAGCGCCAAATCATAACAAAGTTATCTCAGGACAATTCTGACACCGTGTCTGCATACTCATCCATCTCGCAATCTTCAAACACAAGATACATTTTAATTGTCATCAATACAGCTGCTTACACTGGCTCTGTAACGGCTCACACTTTACCGCATGAGCCTCAGTCATTTGTGCTTACTTGTGGACCTGGTGCAAAATCTAAAACATCGCAATCCACAGACACACTGGGCTCCTTGTTGATGATTGGCTCGTGGCATGTGTAACCAATGGTTGATAATCTTTTGTCCAGCTCATATGGGAAAACCTTAAAGGCCCTAAAGACAAAATTTCTAAGTCAGCTATATTAATTGTGATGGGGTCCTACATGATCACAAAATTTTCAAATACACAAAGTTTTGGGTATGTGACATGAGAGATTTGCGTATTTCTACTGGTTTGAATAGGGTGAGGCTCAGTTGAAAAGGGGTCGATGTCACGTGTTGCTGTGCACCTATCAGAGTTAAGCAATATTTCAATCAAAATATGATAACAGTTGTGGGTTTGTTTGCTTAATTTGCCAGGCCATTGTCAATCAAATATGATGACACCCATAAAAGTCTTCATGAAGCAGATCAGCAGCGATTAAAAGTTAGTGTAACTTTGATTTTTGCTTATTTAGTCATGAATATTTTATGTTATAATTTAATGTTGTATAGAGAAATACTATACATGTTGTATGTTGGGCAGAAATATCAACGCCCTTAAAAAGTTTTCAGGGGCTTTAATATTTCTTTATTTGCCTCCATAATTATACGACATCTAAAAGTAAAAAATATAAAATTATGCATTGTAAAAAGTAATCTGTGGTCGGCCTTCTGGCATGCTTGATGTAAATTTCTACACATCAAGGGTATCATCGTTATCATCATGTAATAGCTTGCACAGTACAGACATAATATGGAAATACAGAAAACTCCATCCACCATTAGTGTACGTCTGCAGGAATGGAATGGAGTTTTTTTCACCTAACTGTGTGATGTGTCTGTTCCCAGTGAGGCGTACACCTCAGTCCAGCCCTCTGGCTCAGGGCTCATCACATCATCTCCTCCATTCAGGCCATGGTGCCATCTTACAGCCGTCTACCCTGCTGTCTAAGGTCAGCTCTGTTTCTCTGTGTGTGTTTGAGTGTGCGCACGTACATGCCGGGCCTGGTTTTATTAGGACTGCCGTGGCGCCTCGTTCCCCATGGCTGGTCAAAACACAGACATGTGACGTTACAGCCCTGAGCCAGATTTGAATCACATGTGGCCCACAGAGGATTACATTAACACTGTCTTGGTTCCATACGTGTCACATCAATGCACAAACTGACACTTAGCACACAGGACAAACACAGAGATAGGTCAGTGCATGCAAACACCAAGACACACACAAACACAGGTCAAGATACCTGCCTAACTTCCATCAGACTTCTCTGCTGTCATCACTGTTGCAGTCGTACAGCAGTCACCAAAGAGATGACTTTTCCCTTTGGCGCATGCAACCACACACAGACGTAGATCCTGTGCGCATACACACACACACACACATACACACACACACACACACACACACACACAGAGCAGAGTGCTTTCAACCAATTAGAGCTGACAAATGCCAAGTAATTCTATATGAGAGATTGTGGTCTGGTAGAGTCTTAGACTCCACAGCATTATTGCTACCATGAAAACCACCAGAGTTGTTTTCCAGGCCCACTCTGTCATAGAGATATTTTTCAAGCAAGAGGAGAGCGCCCAACCAATGTTCTGCTCTCTGCCTGTGGGCTTAATGTGGCTTAAATTCAACAAAACATGTAGTGTAACTGTATTAAAGTGTGGATCACTTCAGGGGAAGTTTGCAAAATATGTGTAAGTCACCAGTCTGTTCCATCAGCAAGCTAATTTTACAAACTTTTTGCAGATGTTTGTGCCCTCTTTACTGGCATTTTAAAAATCTATACAGCACTGATCATAAAGAAAAAGAGTATATTACAGCACACCATTGATTTAATATAAACAGTCTAACAGTGCTGTACACAAGGAGTCTGTGTTTGTTGCAGACCCAAGAATGTCTCGGTGAAAAACATGCTGCTCACATGAGAGAGCAGAGGAGCCTAGCCAGCTACTCTCTGTGGTAGTGATTACTCCAACTCCTCTGTTGGGCCTGCCAGGAAAGAGACGTTTACAGCACAGGTGACATATTATAATCCTATGAGGAAAATCCCCTCGAGCATTGCCCTTGAGTTTCCAAAGATAGTAAGAAAGTAGGCGTAGAGAGTAAGAAGTACTAACCCAATATGAGCCCAGAGGAAGATCCCATAAAGCGTTAGAACACAGCTCCACATATTCATATGGACTGCCTGGAAACTGTCTCTCTATCAGTCTCTGAATCCACACATTTTCTGTTTTCTCAAACTTACCTTGGCTTGTAATGCCAACTGAATGGCAATCAATGAGATGACTGACTGTAATGTACTGTGATTCTCTGAGCAATAATGTTACACTAAATCTGGTCAAACTGAAATTTGAATTCCCCTCACTTTTCGTGTAAGGAAATATAAACTATAATTATGCTGCAGCTATTGTGCATGTTATCCTTTTTCTCAAAAGAAAACTGTTGGGGGTTTATTTGTGGAAACAGTGCCTAAGCTTAAGCCTCTGGGTGCGTGTTTCCTAGCAGCTCACTGACATTTGAGGGCTGGCATTGCTAGGAGACACACTGTCAACTTGTGGTCCGCTGTGCACTACTGACTGGAGAACGTCATACTATATTCCTACCTTTTTCAACAAGTCAACATAGCGTTAGCTATCAACTATTAGTATTTTAAGATGTCTTGTCCCTTTACAACCTTCAACATTTGGGAGGACCTATCGTGCTGTAAGTTTGTATTCCACTCGAAAAGTGGAAGCTAGTAAGCTGGGCTAGTTAGCTTTCACTCAGAAAGTGGAACTTAATTAACTTAGCTTGCTAACGTTAGCACTGACATTACTTTTCATTTGTTTTTTTTGCTAACACTCACTATTGTCAGCTCCTGCACGCTCAGAGTTGTGTTCACCCCACATTATACTAAGGAGGGGATCTAACTAGCATTGGCTGTCTCTTCTTCATGGGTCCAGTTGAGTGTAAAAACTCACAGCAATGCGTAGTTCTGTAACCTCACCACTCAACATCACTTTGTGATTTGAATCATGAAACACAGTCATAAAGTCACATACGGAGTGCATAAATCATAGATGGAACTAGGCAATGGCTAACGTCAGCTGCTAAACTGCCTGTGTGGCCATTGGAATTGAAAAAATATTTCAAAATATATATAAAAGAAAATGCAAATTAATGCACATTTTCATCCACTATTGTCATGCAGATATTATCGTATCGTAGCGTATGGAGATAAACAGTTGGTGGAGTACCAGCCAGGTACCATTAAACCATTGCAGAAGAAAAGGCCGCAATGAGATGACATCATTAAAAGAGTGGCAGCCAAAACTCAAACACTAGAAAACCATGTAGAAAACATGATGGAAATACGGCATCTATGTTTCTTTCAAGTATTAAGGTGAGGAACATTACAGTTTCCTCATGCGTCCATACATGCCGCAGATTTTCTGGTCTCTTTAGTCAAACAGAAGCTTCAGTGGATGTTTAAGTCACGTGCTTCATGTACGTCATGATTTATTGTCTAAGCATGTTTCCATTGTACTTTGTTTTTACGCTTGGCTGAGGTGGAAAACTTGGTGTATCGATAAAACAAAATACAACATTTTCAAATTGTCAGTGTTTCTACAAATGTGCATACAATCAGGTGGCTGGAAACACACTTAGTGTCCTTCAGGAGTGAGGTTCAGACAATAATGCAGGGGGGCGCTGACACTGCAGAAAAATAAATACATTTTAAATTTCTTCTTTTTGGTAATTACAATTTTAACCAAATATGTACACAAATTAAAACAAACACCAAGGATGTTGATTTCTTAGCAAAAACGAATGATTTCAATTTTAGTTTGACTTTAATTCCTTAGGGCACACACTGTGTCCTTTTAGCCTTGATAAGACACTCATTGTGAGTTGTAAGAGAAAGTCCAGTTGCTCAAGCTCAAGGGTCTGAATCAACTGATTAAATTAACATTTGGGCTCAACTCCAACAATCAACCTGACACAATCAACAACAATGAAGATAAAGGGGAGATGCTTCGAATACTTGGCAGGAAATCAATAATCTGTGACGCAAGAGAATCCGAATACACGGAAAACATCAGCTGAGCTGGCCAACAACTATGTATGTGTTGGACTCCAGCGGGATTTATCTTAGTTTCCATTTATGGTAGACACAGACAAGTATAACCAGGTCACTTTTGAGCTAAAATAAGCCTACAGCCAGTCTTCGACAGACTAGATGTCATTGCACAAATATGTCTCTGGAGACAGAAGACCAACCATGACTTTGGAGCCACATCCCAGGCCCCAGGCTCAGGTGAGCGATGAAAACAGACACCAGAGATGTGAAGAGGCCAAAGGGTCACTTATCGAGTTCATTTTGCAAACATCCTGACGGTTTTAGCACGCGGCACGGTCTAACTTTATCAGTGTGTGTGACAATAATTATCCATATTATCTTTCATGTCCTGCCAAGGGAGGGTTGCAGTGTCCCTACAACTCACTAAAACTAAACAAGGATAAATGGCCACAGAGCCTGGTAAGATTAACTGATGGCACACTGGGGCTGGGGATAAGTGTGTTTCATATCCTTCACGAGAAGTGACCCAGGTATTTGACCTGTAATGTCCACTTGAGACGATTACATAGGTCTGTAGGAATTGGAAAGCAACTGCAGACTATTAGTCTGTAATAGAAGACAATATTTATATTTCAGAAACGTCTGTAGATGTGGAAAGGGAATAATGCCCTGAGCAAACGTGATTGTGACATGACACAGGGCAAACTTCCAACTGAAACACAGGGTGAGATATAAACCACTCAGACAGCCTGATCCCACAATGAATTTGTCTCATCTCAGGAACAGCCTGTCCAGGGATGTCACACCTCCTCCACTCTATGGAGGCTGATGGATAGCCCGCACCATTATGTAATAAGCATCTTTTCCATCCAACAATCCCTCCTCTTCTTCCCACCAATACCAGATCTGTCATGTATGGCACACCCCTCTGACCACCAGCGCACTCAGAGTGAATTCCTGCTGACAGAAGAAGCATGACGCTTCCAATCGGGGTCTTATGTTTATACCTCATGCCTGGCCCCAGGACCCATATGTCAAGGAACAGCACCAGAACAGAAAAACAGCAGAGCACTCTCATATCACCTCCTCACTGTTAAAACAACCAACGGTGTCAAAAATCCACCCGAGTTGGGGAGGGATCTCTGTTTTTGGGCCAATCATTTATGAGAGAAAAACTTAAGCACCCAGATTCCCCACATCACTGTCACTGAGAATCATTAGGTCTTCACATAGTAACACGGCATGAGGTCTTCTGTTATGTTAGGACATGATAAAAAACAAACTCTGACACTTGTAAAGTCAGGCAGAGGAGCCAAATGAAATACTATGTCCAAAAGAATAAATTCTAGGAACGACAGCTACTAAAGTCACTATAGTCTATACTGTACTATAGTCTTGTCTTCAGAGCCAGACACATATGACTATTCTCTCATACTGCTAATATCTCAAACTAAATATCTGCTGATGAATACTCTTACACGGTTAAGACACTCTGGTCTAAATTTACTCCAAGTACCAAGTATTTTTTTTCTCTCTCTGATGGAGACGGTGGGCAAATGAGTCATTAGACGTGGGTAAACATCACCATATGGATCTGCTCAACACATGACAGCAGCAAGGAGCTAGCTGGAGTCCTAAGTTGTGCCTAACTTGTGCTAGTGCTGTGGCCTTTGTAGCTGCTGAAGGCCATGGTCTGTTATTCATCCTTACAAAGTTTCGACCAGAGGAAAATAAAGTATTTAATCATATAAATCATGTATCTTTAATTTCTTTGACATTTTATTTCTTAAACCTGCATTAATTGATGTTTGTTGAATGAACGCAACAAGCTGTGAAATCAACACTGACATAAATTGGCGAAAGTTAAACAAGGAAGATATTTTCTCTCATCTTCTGCCTTTATTCCTCAGAGAATTTCTGCTACTTCTTAAGCGGGAAGCGTTGCCCGGTGACATCAATGTCTCTATTTTTTTCAATTCCACCATGGCTCCTGGCTACCTCCAATACCTGCTGCTATCCACCTAATATAATCTCAGCACACAGCCAAACAGAGTGGGTTGTAGCTTAATAAGGCTAAAAGGCAAAATGACACAACTATTATATCAAGTTTTGCTAACCAATATCATAAACATTGTGTCTTGTCCCGGACCGGATAATCAGATAATCAGATAATCAGAAACTGATGTTGCTCCGATACTGTTTCTCTTCAATGATCTGTCTGTTCTCTGCTGGAGAATGGGGTGTATAAGTCAGGAAACCCAGATACAGATACAGTGTCATTTCCTTCGCTGTGGTTGCAATGGTCACACCGCGATCTGCAGCCACCCTCCCTCTCCCTGCAACTGTCGCCGACCTCTGCCGCATGGCTGCCATCATGTTTACATTGAATGGAAGTGTGCGGTGGCAACTGCTTACTGTCTGAAAGCACTGTAAGATCTTCTCCATCACTTCTGCTTTCCCACGCTGTCAAAGTTTCTTTCATTCACAAATTGTCCAATCATCTTCCTGATGGTGTTCCTGGAGCCAACTGGTCCTTGGATGGTGCTCTTTAAATATAATTTCAATCCCTATCACTATTGCGTAACCCACCACCTCTACCATCATCACTACGACCTCCAGGATGTTATGGGAGGTCTAACAGAGTGTTTCCATTAACCACTCGCTGGCTTTACTTCACCACCACCACCTGTCCTGTCTCCTATCTTCACAGGAGTGCATTTAATGAAAATGCTTTATGTCAATGGAGTATAATCACAAAAGTCTTTCTCTGTTACTAAAGTTAACAAATACTGCTATCCACAAAATAATCTCTCATCTATTTTTTTGCCCTGAACACAGTGTGAAGGTTCATTCTTGACACTGGAAATTATTATGTATTTTGACAAAAACAATCTTACTACTATCTTACTAGCTTTTTCTGCATCTTTCAACTGCATTTCACGGGCTTTGTCAGCGGATGGATTTTGCTCAGTTGTCATAGAGATGGCTTAGTTGTGATCACTTTCTATCCACAATGCAGCCACCTCAATGACAACAGAGCAACAAGCTCTGTCCCATGATGAAGACTGTGAGATGCGTTTGAAAGTGCCAAAAAAGCTAGTAAGTGGACCATGAGTTAAGATTGTAAGATTGTCAAAGCCCTGAAAATGGTTTTGTAGAGCCTTAAAGACCTTGTTTGAAAGTTATGGTATCTGGTGTTTTTCATCTACATGAGCCTGTAGTGAAAACATCATATTGGGAATGACTATAATAACCAGATTAACATTCAAGACTGTTGTTCTTGGATACAGCATGCTCCAATGAAGCAATCCACCTGCCCACTCACTGTGCAAAAGTGTGCATTCAAAGGCAAACTGCCAACTCTTAAAAATGAAAAACAAATTATTAAATAGCATGCAAGTGGACTCATGGTGAATAAAACATACTACTTTTAAAAGCCAGTGTTATATATTTTCTTAAGGTTGGAGTTCTGAACCACATCTTCAGAGTTCTCTCCAAATGCCACAATGTGGTCACAGGCTAAATAGCGCAGCAGTGAGACAGAAACCACTTTCCCTGAAGCCAAACAACTTGTTGTTCACCACAGGTGAAACCCAAGCAGGCCACTGTATGTCAGATGGAGATCCCTGGGTATTAATTAACAGTGGAGCTGAAGCAGAGACAGAGAGAGTGAAAGAAAAAGATTGAGAGAGTGAGAGCGTTCTCTATGACAACTGTTGACAAGCTTCAAATCCTCCATACTGCCCTTCATCCACACCTCCAACATCAAGCTGTCAGCGGGGACTTGTGGTACCATTTGAATTGTTTATGGAAGTATTAATACGCCATTTTAGGGAGTAAAAATAAAGAATCATGTCATTGTGTGACAGGTGCATTGAGGACAGGACTCGCAGGGGGAATGTTCCACACTTACAGTGTGTTACTGACCACAGTCCAATGGCAAAAAAGCTTGCCGAGAAAATCTGAAGCACTTGATGCCATTTGATTAATTACAATCACCACTGACCCACTTTCTCCACCACACAATTGCGGCCAATGTTCAGTGCATGTGAGTGAGTGTAGGAGTGTGAAAGAAATTTAAACAATTGTAGTGCAAACCCACCTCCACAACTCTCATGCATGCATTTATGGTGTTGATTTCATAAATTTTAAAGGCTGACATAAGTCTCAGCACGCTGTTCTGAAAGTGTAATTGATAGGTATTTGTATTGATGGATGTTTGCCTCAAGATAATCACCAACTGGAGTTTACTGGGCTTGCTTTTATTTGGCAAATGAAGGAAGCATTATGTTTACAGGCCCATTTAACCAAAAAGAACATGGAGTATCCCTACAAATGCTTGTGATGTTGACATAAAGTGGCTGCACTCTGCTACATCTACAGTACATCTAGACACTGACAACAATCTGGCTCCAGCTGGATTTTCCATGCAGACTGCTGTCTAAGAGAAAGAGCCTATATTCATCTTAAACTGTCCCACTTTCCAGTCCATAAAAATCAGGCCAGAGCCTCGCCTTGGACCCCATTTATAGGAGCAGAGAGCCGGCTTTTCCAGCCAGACCTGTCACACACACACAGACCCAGATTTGGCCTGTTGGGTCCTGGTTTCATCTCCCACACACAAATACACACTTTCTCTATCCACTCACAATTCCAAATTAAATTCTGACAGCCGGGCATCCTCTACAGTTGCAGAACGGCACGGATGAGGTTTCTGCTGCTTGCAGCTTCTATTTGCCTCCCACTAAACAGCTGTTGGATTATATAAAAACCTTCACAGACATCACTTCATCACCTCATTTGACATAACCAGTAACTCCCACAAAATTTTTTTTTTATCAATTTATTAATAAGAATAACTGACCAAAACTGCAACAAATTGAATTATAATTGAACTGCACTTCCATGGCTATTTGGTAAGATCATTGTGGTGTCTACTGTGTCTTTATATATTTCTCCTCCGCACTGAATATGTCTTGAAAAATATGGGAGGTATACAATAATTCACAATGAGGTACTGAGCTCATTAGTTTCTGCATATGACATCTCGGAGTATCTTATTAAGCTTATAGCATGGCCGCTTACCAAAAGGGGGAAAACAAAAGGTGGCTCAGCTTTGAGTTAGTTGTCAGTTTTAACTAATAGTTAATAGTTAGTTTCACCAGTGTGAAGCATCAGTATTGTTGCTAAGGTTACCTGTAACTGGCTGGTGTGCTGATGTAAAGTGGTGGTTCAGCTGTTGATGATGCTGATGTTAAAGAGCATCTGTCAGTCACTCAGAAACAACTATTTTTCACAGCAATGGTATCATTATATTAAATACCCCAGTTGAAATTGAATCTGAAAACATATTTTTGTTTCAGATTGTAACAGTTAACAGTTAATTTATTTTAAAGAAGCAATAGGTGACTTCTGACCATTCAGGGGCCAAACAACTACTGAACAAATCACAGAAACACAGCCCTGATGCACCATCAGGTTAGCACATTGTTATGGCTAGTATGTTAGCAAACAACAACTGGCTATTCATGCAACCGGCAGACACATATTTTATGTATGAGTCGGAAAACCAAAACAATGAGTTACAAGTGGATAAAAGATGCAGAAATCTGCAGAAATCAGTGTTAAATCTATGTGAGCCTGGCAATACTAGCAACCGTTTGACTCAGAGTCAGTCTTGTTAATATTAAAATTGAATAAACTAAGAGTCTACAGCCACGCTTAGTGGCTCTGTGAGGTTGTACATAGGCACAGGGGTGCTCTGAGTTAAATGCTAATGTCAGCATGCTAACATGTTCACAATGACAATGCAAGCATGTTGATGTTTAGCAGGTACCATGGTCGCCATCTTAGTTTGGGGCATGGCAATGTATTCTGTCATAAACCAAAGTATCAGACAAATCAAAATTTTGACCCGATGATGGAAGTCAGAGGATGACCTGTTTTTATACAAGTTATTACAATTTATCCAAGGTGAACATACATGAATGTCTGCACCCAATTTCATGGCAATCTCTCAAATAATTTCAAACCGACCAAAAGAAAAATTCAGCCTACTGGTGGCGCTAGATGAAAAGTCAGGGGATCACCACCAGTAGATTCCTCCTCTGGTGGCCATGAGTGTCTGTACTAAATTTCATGGCAAACCATCGATATTCAGTCTGGACCAAAGTGGTGGATCAACCAACCGACCATCATTGCCATCCCTAAAGCCAGGCCACTAGCATGACTAAAAATATTGTTTAGCGGAGCTTTAAGACTGCTACACTAGACTGGACACTAAAACTGCTACATCTTTGTTTTTTTTGGTATCTATTAATCAGATGGAGTGCAACCCGAAATACTTAGGTTTTGTTCTGGTAACCATCAGTAAATCCTGGCTAAAGCCCAAAGGTTGTGGCTCAGACACTTTCAAACACCCTGACATACGCTAACAATCATCATCATTCTTCAATCACTTTTTCCTTTTAGTAGAGTGGCTTTTATATAAGGTTTTTATATGCTTTAAATTTTTATGTAAGCAATTGCTGATTTATTTTTGCATTTTACTTTCATTCAATCTTGGAATTTTTTATTGTTCATCTACTTGGGTTTCATTTAAAGTTGTTTTACCGTCTATATACCATTTTGCATTTGTTTTGAACTGTTGAAAAATTATACATGAACAGACCCATAGTAACACAATTACATTTGTAGTGTTTCTATCAACAGCAGTTCACAGCCAGATAATCTTGTGTCCCTTGTACAGACAAAATGAGGGGAGATACCTGCCACACTGAGAGCTGTCACTGCAATGTTGACAGACTGGCTGCCTATTATAGACAAGGCCAAACAAAAGCACAAGGCCTTTCATCCTTGGCTGGTGGTACTTCTTAAAATAAAAGGCCCGGTATCAATATGAAGAAACGATATTCTGGTACTGACACCCCAAGGAACGTGAGGTCACAGCACTAACAGCACAAACAATAGAACCTGAGAACATTGTCTGCATGTTCAGTTTACTGGCAGCAGAAGCTATACCTATCGGCGGCCAAATAGTGCAGGCATGCATATATGCACATAGACAAATGTAACAACAAATGTAACAGTGAAAAGAGCAAGATTATGTTTGTGTTAAGTGGTTTATAGGTACACTGCATTGCAAGTGATACCCCTGATTTTATAAAACACGGACCACTGCAAAGGCTCATGGTCAACCCTTGTCTAAAACATCAACTCTCTTGACTAACGACTCTCCCCTCTCCAGCTCATAAACAGCCCTCTGTGGAATCTCCACTGGGAACCATGTGTCTTCACGTCCTGACCTGGCCTGGAGTCTACAGACTCAGCCGCCCCCTTCTGTGTAGAAGTTTCCATCACTTGTCTGCTGCAGAAAACCTCGTAAAAGCACTTTAAGATGGCAGAGTCATCCAGAGGCAACCGTTGTTAAAGGGAGAGAAAAATAAGTTGCATTGTTGTGGCAGCATCAGCAGCATGGTCCTGATCAGATTGTTTTAAAATGTCACCAACATCGGCTTATAACCAGTCACTAAGGATGGGGAAAGTGAATTAAAACAAACGCCTCCCCCTATACTCTGTCAACTGCTATGAAAATATAATTGAGCAAGGAAGTAAGCTCACTGCTGCTTCCGTGGGGCTGTGGGAGGCAATTCATAAGACACTACTTGCACTTAGTGGCTCCTAGGTGCAGTACAGAACTGTGGGTGCACTGCCAGTATGAATATGTCAACTGTGTGAATGTAAAGTAAAACAGGGGTGGGAAAAGAACACTATGCCAGCAAAACCTCCTCCATGGATAAATTAAACTCATCAAACAAATCAGACATGTACAGTATCTATGTGAAGTTTTGTCTCTGTAATATTACATGAATACACATCATTGTAAATAAAAATAACAATGAATTGAAATGAAAAATGGTGGATAGCCCACTTCAGGTTTGGAGTGAGTTGCAGTTTCAGTATGTCAGAGTCTTGATCACAAGTGAGGGTAAGATGGACCAGGAGATCCACAGATGATTGGCCAGATGTGCGAAGGTAAAAAGTAAGCAGGGTTTGAAATTCTCTTTTTTATATCTTTAACACAACAACTTATGTCACTTTTCCTGTGTACAAGACTATGAATATCTTTGAGTAGATTGTCCTGAAATATGCGCCATTATCCCATTTTAAAAGGAACATCACGTCTTGCCTCTCTATGATGGCAGGCTTTCCACCCCACCTTTGAGTGTGGCCATTTGTAACAGATATAAACACATTTGCCTTAGACATGGTCAGATGGTTTGGGGTATACCGACACTGTATGGAGCTCAATGTAGAATCACTGCTCATTCACACTGAAAGGACTGTTACTGTAATATGATACATATATGATATATATATAATATATGGGCATCTGATTAGGATACGTCTTGGATGCCTCCCTATGGAGGCCTTCAGGGCACATACAACTGGGAGGAAAACCCGGGATAAACACAAAAATACTGGAGGGATCATACATCCCATGTGCCCTGGGAAAGCATCTGGATCCTCCAGAAAGCGCTGGAGGATGTGGCTCTCAGCGGAACATCTACCTTATTTAGCCTGCTGTCATCGCAAAGAACCGGAAGAAAATGGCTGGATAGAATAAATTGAGATCATTCTGATAGGTACTCACACCACAATATATTATTCTGCACCGCTATCACCAGGTGCAGAGGAAGGTACCGGGTGACAAATGAAATGAAAAACCAACTTTAAGTGAAATTAAACTGCCTCCTTTAGCGATAATGGTACGTGTAACAAGTGTAGTTTATTCACCGCATTGGAGGCGAGACTTAGTGAGTTAGAATCGCAGCTCCGCACCATGGAAAGTCAGTCAGTTGTAGTTAGCCAGCCCCCAGCTGGTGCGAGCCGACCAAAGGTAGCTTCTGCTAGCCGTCTCCCAGCAACTCCCGAGCAGCCGGG
>LKNJ01005480.1:0-23021 GCA_002120245.1 Maccullochella peelii
GCCTCCCTCATCTTTTTAAGTGGGAGAACTTGCACAATTGGTGGCTGACTAAATACTTTTTTGCCCCACTGTATTCCAGCACTTTTGTCTACTGACTCTCGAATCTGAACAGTCAGCAAGAGACATCCAGCACGCTCAAATGCTTTTAATAGAGCTAGATGCGGAAAGGGATGGCTTCAACATTTCATTGCAGTTTGAGGGTTAAGTGGTTGCCGTTTACACTCCATAGTATATGTGTGACACAAAGAGAGACAACAAGTCGGTAACAAATCATCAGTGTTTCTTACGGAGTTTAGGTACCAGAGACAGAGCTTTCTGGAGTGTTTCCCTGGAGAGTGGTCTACATCATACCTTAAATATTTCAACGCCCGTGTTTATGTCGAGGAGGCAATACTCACAGAGTCCCCGCTGTTCTCCGTTAATGAATATTAAGAGGGACATTTTCCTGAGGGTGAGGCCGCTTTTATTTATTCCCTTTATTGTTTTAAACTCTCTTCTCTTCACTGCTCGTGGTCTCTCTGCCTCTAAATTAATTGTGCGTTCATCAGCTTGCGTCGAGCTTGCATCATTACACGGTGTTGACCTGGCTGAGATAAATACAGAGGAACTGATGAATGTGCCGTGCAAGACAATAACTAGAGAGGATGAGGGAAAGGATCAAACCAGCTGTTCAGGTTTTGAATCACAGTATTGTCAGATGGCAATGTTGGTCAGTTGGTTCACCACTATGGCTCAGACTGAATCTCAACAGCTATTGACTGGATTGCTATAAAATTTGGTGCAGACGCTCATGTTTCCCAGAGAATGAATCCTAATGACTTTGGGGATCTCCTGACTTTTCCTCTGGGGCCCCCAATAGGTCAAATAAATAGTTTTTATTTATCCAGCAATATAAATTTATTAGACATTTACTGGAAAATGTGGTATAAGCATTCATGGTTCCCAGAGGATGAATCCTACTGCATTTTGTCATCTTATAACTTGCCACAAGCAAGATGTGAGTGAAATATCTATTTCTATATACTATTGGAAGGATGGCCATTTAATTTGATATAGCCATTCACATTCCCCACAGGATAAACTGTAACCACCTAAGTGTTCTTTGGTGGCTTTCCATCTAGTGCCATTATCAGGTCAAAATAACAGTTTGTCCAATACTTTGGTTTATGACCTGCAGAACTAATGACATTCCTATCAGCCTCAGCTGCACTTTGTGCTTGGAACTGATTAGCCAATGTAGCATACTAACATGCTAAACTAAGATAGTCCATCCATCCATCCATTATCTATACCGCTTATCCTCACAGAGTCGCGGGGGGGCTGGAGCCAATCCCGGCTGACATTGGGCGAGAGGCGGGGTACACACAGTTAGCAAACAAGCATTCACACTCACAGTCACACCTACGGACAATTTAGAATCATCAGTTAACCTGCATGTCTTTGGATGATGGGAGGAAGCCGGAGTACCCGGAGAGAACCCACGCGGACACGGAGAACATGCAAACTCCACACAGAAAGGCCCCAGCCGACCGGTGGGGTTGAACCGAGAACCCTAAACTAAGATAGTGAACATATTAAACATTACCTGCTAAACATCAGCATGTTAGCATTATCATTGTGACAATGTTAGCATTTAGTGTAAAGCATCACCGTGGCACGTTCATTTCATATCATTCAGAATCACGAGTAGCAGAGTGGGAAAAAATGTTCATGTTAGTCTCCAAGTTGTAATTTTGAGTCATAAATATCCAGAATTTCTGACAGAAACGTTATCTCACAATTGACGAAAAGAACTACAGCAGTGTCAACAAACCGCTGGCAACATGGTTGCAAAACCTCCATCACTGTTACATCTAAATAAAGTCTAGTATTAACCCTAAAATAATTAATTTGGCTAATTTAAAATGAGCTATAGGCTACACTGTTTCTGCTTGTTAATGAATGGCTACAAATAGATAACACAACAAAGATAGCTAATTTATGCTGTTTATCCAGTGTGACTACAAGGCTAGCATCTTAGCGTATGTGCAATTCCAAGTTGGAATAACGGGATATTTTCCTGCTTTTCCCATTGTGCCAACATTGCATGAATGCAGCAGGACTACACGTCTACAACCATGTTAGTGGTAACATGGTTGTAGACTTGTTGAAACTGTGATGTACAAATTCCTATTTATTTGTCTCTACTGTATCTGTCTTTGAGATCACCTCACAACCAAACAATGTGGGCAGTGCTGTACATCTTTTTCTTGGATTTTCTGTTGATGAATTGAAATAGCTGGAAAACACTTTAATACAACTCTTGTCAGATGCTTTCTTTTGTAAATATTACTCGCCTCAGAGTTGTTTAGCGCTTAGTGCACAGACACACACGCACAAACACTCAGTGAGGCAGCTGCTGTGAGGGCAGATTATTCTATCAATGTCAAACTTCAATGACGCTTGTCATCTGATAAGGTTTGGTTTTAATAAATGAGGGACAAGCAGCCAAGCTGGATGCGACAGTTTAACCCCCTGTTTGCACGGCACAGCACGGCGTCGGACCGACAACTCCTTCATCACCCGCACAGTGTTCATGGTCAGAAACAGCACTATCCTCACATTTATCATTAGTCGCAGCAGTTCTAAGCTTCATGACTGGGCTTCGGCTGCCAGTGGTGGCCTGATAATGAACAGTAGTCCTGATACCAAAAGGCAGCATGTCCAAAACAGCAAAAGTGTGGCAAAATTATAGTGACAAATACCTGAAATGAAGTTGTGTACCAAACTGCAGATTATGTCCCATTACTTTTACTAACAAGTTCTCTAATGAAACGACCAAATGAATCCTTTTGTAACTGCCTTCCACCATGACACATGGAAGCATTTTCTGATCTATCTGACGCCCCTATTGACAGGATGACATCATTAGTCTGTACCTTACAAAACCATTATAAATTACTGCGGAAAAATACATCTGTTTCATGATGTGACAATGCTATGGTTAAGGTTTGGTTAGGTTCAGGCACAAACAAGACTTGGTTAGGTTAAGGGAAAAATCATGGTTTGGGTTAAAACAAGTGTTTTGTTAAGGTTAGGGGACCTTTGTTGTCATGGTTACAATAATAAACACTTAGTCAAGATTATGGTTCATATCTTTGGTTCTCTGTGTTTAGTGGGTCAAGTTTGCAGTTTGTCAAAGGCAACCGTTCCCTAAAGTTGATAATGACCATGCTAATCCACTTGGCTTCCAAAAGCAAATCTACTGATTGTGGTGATTCCATGAAATTAATTTATTTTTGTTGTTGATTTTGTTGTTAGGCTACTTGCCTAGCAACAGTCCAAACTAGTAACAAGTTTAACCACATGTAATCCAAGCATATCATATACCTATCTTCCTATGTGAAACAAACACAGCCTGATTCCAGACCTCTGAATTGCCACATACATCTCCGATTTATTCAGCAACTGAAGTAGGCCTGATGTTGAACCAACTGGAGAAACAGTCAGTCAGAGCTTTGTAGCCAGGATTCAGAATGAGGATGTTATCTTCCTTCATAGCTGGCTAGCTACATTCATAAAAAATACCTACAGAAAAATGGCCATATTCATGACCACAAATGTGGACATTGACACAGCTGTACAGGCTGTTGCAAGTTTTCTTACAGAAATAACTCTTAATGTTCTGCAGATTTCTTTGGTCGTGGTGAAAAACGTCAAGTTAACTGCTGCACTACCACAGCTTCAACTGAAAAGGACATTGACTGGACAGATACATCACTCGCTTTACTCCCAACAAGAAATTGGCTAATTGACAAAGATGTCAGTCGGAATTAATGAGGTACAACAAAATGATTAACCAGTCTCATTTACAGGGTAGAACAGAATAATTTGTGAGTTACACATGAAGGCTATCTGTACTTTAACAAACAAACTGTCTTCAACACTGCTGGTCGCACTTTCATGTTCATATGTGATGTAGACGAAAAGTTTTCAAACACATATAACTTATAAGACTTTCAAAGACCCCAAATAGAGGCTGTACTACGGGCAAATGTACCTGACATCTAGAATATTTCCATTCGATGTAATAGTGATCACTGTGATGATGCCTTACAGCACCTTTTCACTTTAAAGCTACTGTATTTAAAGGAGACTTATTTGTTTGAGTCGGTGTCTGGGAGCGGAGGTGACAGCAGAAAGACTCTCTGCAGCATGGAGCCGGTTTCAGCGACACTCGGCCACTCTTGTTTGAGCTCATGATAGCCCTCAGCTCTTTTATGAACCAATATTACTTTTTTGAACATCTGTATAATGTCTTTTGTGTTTATTAAGCCCTCACAGATTACCTTCTCTTTCCCCTGGTGCTTAACCCTGCTTCTTTTATATATTGTGACCATGAAAACAGTTTCCCTTTTCTTTTCACTCTCTGCACTGTATAATGATTATTGAGGCCTGCGAGCTGCTGGAATTTAATTTCTCCACATAAATCTTCACAATAGGAAAAGGAAATTAAAGTTGCCATTACTGTCGGCAGTATTATCGTATCCTCACTTAACCTGCCATTCAGGAGGAATGAAACATTTATACTGCGGCCCCTCCTTCCTCCCCAGCCCTCATGTATCGTCTGTGATCTCTGTGTGTGTGTGTGTGTGTGTGTGAGGAAGATATTGATATTTGAGAAGTTTATATTTTAACCAAGGCAACCCATTATGTCCACGCCTTTATAGAAAGCGTTTTGTACAGTATCTACAGTGAAAATCTGTACTTTACACAAGGATGACATTTGTGTGAAATGGTTGGAACCTTTGCTGAAGAGCCACAGTACTTTTCTAGGAAGGCACTTATAAAATTCAAAAGATGTCACAGAAAATTGAGACAAAAAAAAAAAAATCACGGGTTGTCAGTGTATTTGTTTTGTGATCTTTGTTTTGCTTTTGTCTATCATTCCCACCAGCTAATCTTCTCAGCAATCTAATAATAACAATACCTTGAACGCACACACACACACACACACACACACACACACACACACACACACACACAAACCAAAAGAAAAAAAAGAAAAAAATCAATTATGCTGGCCCTGACCAGGAGTGTCTCATTATTTCATAGGCAATAACCTGAATGATAGAGTAATAAAGAGCAATTTATTTGGAGAGGGGGAAGCGAGGGAGGAGGGACGAGCAGAAGATGGATGTGTTCAGATAGACAGATCTAATTAGCCTCATCCGAGCTGTGGCTAGCCGCTCCGGTCAGGCTAATCCTGGGCTACCGCTAATGACCAGCAATCCACACCTCCTCCTCCTCCTCCTCCTCCTCCTCCTCCTCCTCCATCAGCCTCGGGCTGCGTTTGTCCTGCTTCTGTGATGTGGGGATAGACAGATATCCAGCGTGGACCACAACTCAGTACAATATTACGTTTCTGTAGGTCCTTCCTCTGTGTCTATTGTACTGAATAGTGGCTGTATGGCTTCATTTATTGCAGTTCATAATATATTTACAGCTTTTGAAACTTTAAAGCAACATTGTGCAAGAATTGGTATTTTTCTGGTATTTTGCGACTTGGCGCCCCTTCAGTTTTCAGAGTGCAGTTCCCCCTCATGGACAGCTGTACACGTGCGTTTGTTGACAAGCTGAAGGATTTGAATTTGGTGGGCTGACTTGTCTTATTGTCAAAAACAAGTCGACACCTTTGCTAACACTGCCAAACATCAAGCAAGTGCAACAACACAAAACATAGCAAGCCAGCTATTATTACTCACTAGTCACAGCAGAAGGCCAGCTCGCCATCTATCCTGACATTACTTACATTGCTTTATAATTCCTATAGTATTCTCAAATGTGTATTCAATGGGGAATTTATGGTAAACTAATAATTTATCTAGTACTTTTGTTTCCTATGATATCCCGATAATGTTCTTATAATATCTCTCTCTATATATGGTTTTTAAATCAACATGTCTAATAGCTTATGTTGTCACAGATCCAGTTCCACAGCTCTGGCAATTTGACTTGAAATGTCTGTATGATGACTGTCTGTGAGTCCTTTACAGCCAGGAAATCAATTGAAGCTAGTGTTGAAATGTGACTTTACTCTTAAATGATACATTTATTGCTATTTTAAGTGAAGAAAATAGCACCAAAGTTGACATATTCAAATATTTTGTTTTGTCCAACCAACAGTCCAAAACCCAAAGATCTTTAGTTTACTTTCACAGAGCACTCAGAAAATCTGCATGTGTTCACATTTGAGAAGCTGGGACCAAAAAAAAGATTTTCAACGATGAATTAATGATCAAAATTGTTGCTGATTATTTTTCTGTGGATCGTCAAATTGATTCATTAGTCAGTCACAGCAGCAGCTCCACCAGAGTCAGAGGATGGAGCACACCAAAACAGGATACATACTCACAGCTATAGGAAGGACATAGAGATAGACAGTAGTGCAAAATACAAATTGTTATTTAGAGGAAATATTAATAAGCAATATAGAGTTAATCAAAACCCTATTTTAATTATGTTAATGTAATATTTCCATAATTTTCCCATAGGGAGTTAAGTGGTGTTACTTTACCTGTACATTTATAGTGCTGTTTATTCATTTGGATAGCCTATAGTGTGAATCCAGAGGTTGAGCAGTATTTGCCTTCCCTCTCATGCAAAGTGTGAGGTGTGAAATGGAAACTGTACTGGCAAGAGCAGCCATACACAGAACATCCATGCAGAAAGCATGCACATTATTAATATCACTGGCTTTATTGTTTGTTTGTCATGACCCGACTGTTCTTTTACTACACACTGAGCATGTTTATATGTTTGCACTGTACATTTGACATTGCACAAGCCATTCGGCGTGAGTGCGCATGTAATTAATATCGCTGATTTAGATTAGAGAGCGATAACAGGCAAATTAATCTCAACCTTTAGGGAGGGGGAGGGAAATGAAGATGGGAGAGAGGGAAAAACATGCTGCCATCACTGAATTTACATCTGTTTACTCTCTCCCTCTGTGACCTTTCTGTAATTTCTGGGCGGCCGAGGTTCGCTGGCCCCTCTCTCTCTCTGTCCATTTATCACCTCCACCTCTCTATTCTCCTGCTCTCACCAGGATTAACATCTCCCTCCTTGATGCTCTTCTTATTTGTGGGAGCTAACGAGTCAGTAGACAGGGTTCAGGGAACTTCTTTTGCAGGGAACATGTTTTAAATAAAACATAACGCCACGTCTGGGCCCACTGGGGATTGTTGTGAAGGAAGAGCTGCCATGTCTTTTCTAGGAGCAGCTGCATTTGAATAGTGTTTAGACTCGGAAGCCTTCGCCTCTCTTTCTGCTGCCGCACCTTCCTCTTTTTCCTCTGCTGTGAATCTGTCCTTCGATAAAAGCCACGTTAGCCCGACATACAGAGTCATTTACTGGAGATTGTGGAGCGATGGCTAATTCGGCTCCTTTCAAATGCTAATGCCCACACTCTTGCCATCGTGCTGGCAACTCCTCTTTTATTGCTCAACATCCTCATTACAATGGAGGGGAGAGTGTGTGTGCAGCTCTCTCTGGCTGTATGTGCTTGCTGATGTGTATGTCTACCTGTGTGCGTGTGTGTGTGTGTGTGTGTGTCTGTGTGTGTGTGTGTTTGGGGGTGTGCTAATGAATGAGAGCAGCGCCACAAGGGGGAGTTGAGAGGTGGTGATTTGACACTTTCTCTAAAACACATATCCAAGAGGAAGACAGAGGAGGAGACAGGAAAAGGGGGAGAGGTAGAGGAGGTGGAAGTGAGAGAGGAAGAGAGGGAGGAGGAGGTGGAGGATGAGGGTGAGACGGTGCAGGAGGAAAAATATGAAGCGATAGAGGATAAAAGGTGAACTAGGAAGAGGTGCAAAAGAAAAAGAGAGCAGTGCATTAGTGAAAAAGAAGTGAAGGGTGTAGGGAGAAGAAGAGATAAATGAAAAGGAGTGGAGAAGAAGGATAGAGACAGAATGAAGTGTTGATAGAAGTGAGGTTGAGGAAGAACTCTAATATCCAACAGAGAGAGAAAGGTCATACATATGGTGACAAATTAGGGCCAAAATGTTTTGTAATTTTGAATAACTGAAAGTAGAATTATTGATCTTAAAAAATAACAACACAACTAAAATATAAATAAGTGTATGAAAAGTTTTTTGTTTTTAATTCAAAGCTCTGTATACATAGGGATCAGACCATCTGATAAGAGGTCCTTTTAAAAAATACATTTTCAGACCATGACAAATTTTGTGACTAGAAGGTTCACCTCTGTGTGGCTTTAGTCCACTATATTGCTATTTTATTGCTACTTTTCATATATAACCTATTTTACTTACTAACTGAAGGTCTACTTACTTCCCTTGTCCAAAGCTTTCAACCACATCTCATGGTCTTCCTCAGTGGATAGAGTTTTCTTAGTTGTCATGGTGATAGCACAGTTAGCATGATAACAGGTAGTCATAGATGGTATACAGTATATAGATTGTATAATTCCACATTTTTGCACAGATGAAACTACTTATAATTAACACAGTAACTTGGGGCATCTGGTGGCCTAGTGGATAAGTAAATTACCACATAACACACGGTTCTCATCAAAAATAGACAGTGAAAATGATCTATTGATAGTCATTGACATCAAACCAGCAACATTCACACCTTTCAGTTTCAATGTCTATATCTGTAGAATATGTCACAGACATGAAAAAAAAAAAAAAATTTTTTACTCTGCAGTTACAGTTCAGCACACACTTCTTAACCTTTTTCTGTCTAAACTAAATCTAAATGAAATTAAATGAAACATTCTATTACTGATGGCCATTTTCAAGGCAAACTCGGTGCAGAAAGACGGGGCTGCAGCAGCAACACTGCAGCAATTGAGGGAGGTAGCCGTTACGCACAGGTAGAGATAGGCGCTGTGGCCCAGGCGTTACTCAAATGCAGAGTGAAGCATATAGTCATACATGCTTCATACAGTCATACAGTAATACATCATGTAACTGTGAAACATTTAAAGGGTACTAAAGTGATGTAGTGGTACACTTCCATAAAGAGTATGGAAGTGCAAAGTGGTCAAAGTTGAAAAAAGAAGCAGCAGAGGCCAAGAAATCCCAACTTTTAGTCCCTAGTATGGGTCAAGGCCCCACCACACTGGATCCTGTATTTCCCATAATGCAACTTGCTTTCATTAGAACCTCCCTGCCTTTTAAATGCCTATGTCCCTAGTTTGTTACGCAGGCCTTGTTATAAATTTATTGTCTCCAACACCCAGTTGAAATGACTCAAGTGATGCCATTTGAGTCATTTTCTCCTCCTGAACCACAGAAGACATACGTTTTCACAGGCTGAGTTGTCTGCCTCATGATGAGTAAATTGACTTTGACATGTAAAATTGGCTAAGTGCCTGCTTAATACATTTTATTGCAATATATATAATCACTGTTTTGCTGGTGAGCCCTTATGGACCCGCCCAGCCCGCCGTATACTCAAACTACAGTCCTGCTACTTATGCCAAACCTGACCTGTCTTGACATAATTTTGGGTTTTAGTTGGTTTTGGGCCATTTTATAGCTAAAACTTCAAGGGTTCCGGTCTCAGTTTTAGCAGTAACAGTTGCGTTCAGTTAGGTCGGGTCTGTGGGGCTCCGGTGCGGGCTGGGTTCGGATTTCAGTAAACTCCACTTTGCAGAAGTCTGACTTAATGTACAGAGGCCATTTGGGACAACCTACCAAATTCAACACTCACAGTCTTCACTGACAGATGATTTCACAGTCATTTAGAAAGTATGAACAGTTCCACCTGAACAGTAACATCTTGGCCTTATGGTACAGTAATCATCTCTCACACCTAGACAAACTCCAAATGTGCTAATGTATTCTCTTTCAAATAGTCTAAAGAAAATGAATGCAACATTGGCACCTTGAAGTTAATTAGATCTCCAGTCCACAGCTCTGGTGTTACCACTTAGTGTTAGCACTATAGCCGGCCTCCCACCCCCCACCCCNCCCCTCAGGACACTCTGTCACTCCCCGCCACTGTCACCCCCCCATCACAGCAGATTAGGCGCTAACTAACCCTCCTTTAATTAACTCATGATTAGGTATTAATATCTGGCGCAGGTTCCAGGCTTGCAGTTGTTGCCTTAATAAGTGGATTAGCGTTAGCCTCTCGCTGCTCTCTCTCGCTCGCTCTCTCTCTCTCCAGCAAAGAAAGAGATATCTATCCTCCTCTCCATTTCACCCCCCTTCCACATGCATCCCTCTTGGCTTTCTCTGGCAGCTGTTCAAAAGCAGAATTTTCCTGCTAACAAGTTTGTTCTTGTGGTCAGAGTGGAAGGGCTCAGTGTTATGAACACTTTCACACAGGCAGAATTACATGCAATGGAATATGACTTTCACACAGCTGATGAGTAACACTGGGCTTTGATTTAGATATTATCAGCAATTACAATGTAGATACAGTGTAGCCTCTTGGACAACACCCCAATAAAAAGGTCATGGGTTAGGGTGCTTTTTTTCTCCTGCTAGCTAGTAGCACAGGCAACATTGTGATGCACCTGCTAACCTGAATTACCAAAGGATATAAGCTTTTTGAAAATAAAAATGAAAAAGGAAAGTTTATCAAGAAGAAAAGCGATACAAAGTTGCTGTGCTTGTTCTTAAAGAAGATCGCCCAATCTTAAATTGAGGATTGTTGCTAAGAGTCAGCAATGCTCTTGGCAAAGAGGCTACAACCACAAAGCATATAACATTCAATACAGAGTAGACCCATGCCTGTTGTATCCCTGTATAGCCAAAACATGAATCCTGTGTAATCAATACAAGGACAAATACAGTTAAAAGTAAATAAAATCCAAAAGCAACAATAATACATAAAAATTATCATTAAAATGTATATATTTGACTAACTATTTTTGTCAAATAGACAATAACAGTTTTGAAGATGGCTATAAGATGGCTGATTTTCCCCAGGCAGGGAGGGCCTTAACCCATAGAATAAAGATTTAGGAACTACTGTAGTAGGGATCTCAAGTGGGCTCAGAGATAATTAGCAGATCACAGGTATAAGCAGGAGCCTTAGCATGCAAGACTTAAAAAAACAAACAAAATCTACAGGTAAGTAAGTAAAGGTAACACGGATCTGTATAACATACTCATTAATATAACTTGATGCTTATTATCTATAATTTGGACATAACAACTGATCAGACCGAGTTAAACCAAGGCCACTCCACCAGGGGCAAGCTGCTACTGACAGTCCAGAGGTGAGATCACAAAGTGTGTGATGTCCCTCCTTTCTAGTCATTGACAGTTCTTGCCATTATTTCAAAAATGCTTGATTTTGAAATTGAGGCAGTGTGGGTGAAATTGTAGAAATCACAACACCACCACAACTATTATACTATTTGCTTGATGCTTTCAGACATTTTTGTAACTCTTTGCCACTGATGTCGACAGCCCTGAAACATGTTTTAAACAATCTTAAAGTGATTGACTGGCATCACTTCTTACCAGTTGACCACAAAAGGTGGAACATGGTATACTTAAACATCACAAACCATAAGAAACATCTGACCTAGATTATCATACATATCATCACCTTGTCAGTCACAATGTGTGCCTGTCATTTTTGTTTGGCAACGTATTGCTGTGAATTTGTGAAACAAGTTAGAAAATACATGTCGGTATGTTTCTATAAAGTTTATTCCCAGTCTGATGTTCACGTCTTTTACATGACTGTCCAGATATCTCATAGCCAGTGGGAAGCATGCACAGAAGTTGCACAGGTATGTGGTACAGATGTTTTACTGTGGAGAAAAAAGGAAGGGAAAAAATCTGCATCTCTTCTGCAACAGTGACCTTGAGGGCAGTATTTCTGTTAAAAAGTAATAAAACACCGGAGATAACATTTTCAATAGCAACTGGGGGTTTCAGACCCTTTAAAGACAGAGGCGGGCAAAAGTTCTTTAAGAAACACTTGTAATATTTAGCAGGTGTTAAAAAGGATTTACAGGAGAGAAAAATACATTTTCCAGCATATTAAAGCAAGCCACCTGCATCACTTAGCAGGTCCAAGGAGCAGCTTTCAGGGAGCACACTGCAATTTAATGAGAGTATGCTTGAGAAAGGCACTCCCAGCCAGCATCAGAGCAGACCACAACAAAGTCTGTGTGTTTATTCAAGTATTTACAGCTGGCCTGCAACGCCGAAGAAAGCTCTTTATATGTGACCTTATGGCAAAGGATCAAATTAACGTAATGTGGAAGGAATGAGGAGTGAGGCAGGAGTGATCACAGCAAATTGGACTTTGTAAAAAAGGACTCTGCCTAAACACTTTTTTGATTTTGTGGTATTTATGATGGTTGGTTACCAGTCTTGGTTACCTTGGTTCAGTGGTTCCCAAAATGTCAATGTAAAAGCGTCCAGTAGCTTGTTACAGCCTTTCCCACAAACATGAGAAGATATTATTAATAGTATCAACAATGTCATCTAGTAACTAAATTGATCACGAGAAGAGATGTGTCATGATCTGTCTGGTTCAGCTCAGCTGAATTGACGCAGCACATCGCGATGTTGGGGAAAAAGAAAAGAGTTTTTAAAAGCTGGGGAAAGTCAAGACAAAGGGCTCAATCAGTCACAATCAGGTGGGGTGGGGTGAAAGCAAAACATGCTTTCAGCAGTTTACATAGTGACTATTTCTTCAGTAGTAAGTAGTTCCACTGATGTAGGCACTGCACTGGACTTTCGTGTCAAGGAGGATGCTGAGCTTTAAGTCAAAGCTCTCAATTTACTATTCCAGAGTGGCTGGGCTCACCCTAAGAGATGAGAAGCACACACATCTGGAAGGAGCTTGGAATATTAGAGTTGCTCCTTCACTTTTAGAGGTGCCAATTGAGGTGGTTCAGCCATCTCATCAGGATACCTCTTAGATGCCTCCCTCTGCAGGTTTTTGCAGTGTAAGGAGACCCTGGGGCAGACCTAGAACATGCTAGAGGGATTATATATCCCATCTGGTCTGGGAACATCTTGGGATCCTCCAGGAGGAGCTGGAGGATGTGGCTCTGATGAAGGGTGTATGGGCTACCTTATTTAGCCTGCTGCCTCTCTGACCCAGACCCGGAGGAACTGGAGATAATGGACAGTGGATAGATACCACAAGAGGTGAGTCTTTAGCAAAGCTAGCATAGAGGCTCTACGGATGGCAGTCAGTCAGTCTACCACTTTGGTCCAGACTGAAATATCTCAACAACTATGGACTGCCATGAAATTGTGATAAATTAAGGACCCCAGAGGATGAGAATGCCGAATGCATGAGGATACTTCTTGAAAGTACTATAGTGATTCACGCTTTGCAAAGAAGACATGCGGCCTTCAGATGACTGAGCAGAAAGGGGAAAATATTTAGCTCAAACCAGTGGAGTACATCTGGTAGTTCGGTCTCTCCTTCAAGGGTCTTGGTGCAGTTGTCTTGGTCCGCACCCGAGTGCGATTGCTGTGTTCACACCTGCCCAAACGAACCGCACCAAGGGGGAAAGCGCTCCAGGGTTCGCTTCAACCAAACTAAGCAAGGCAGGTGTGAAAACGCCTGCAGCTAGTCTTGTCTTGTTTGTTTATAATTTTTATGAACTGACCCTAGTGGTGCTTTCAGCAGCTTTTTCATTTACGTGTCCCAAGACATTTAATCAATCACTGAGGTGTTTTTTCCAAGATGTGCATAAATCTCTGCATGATTCTGTACTGTGGAGAAAAATTGGGAAAAGAAATCACCTTTACCCTTCTGTTTTGTTGGCTGATCATTAGGTTTAGATCTACAATACAGTTGCACCTCCACACACCTCCTCATTCAAATCTTCTCCCTCTCTTTTTTTCCTTTTCCACCTCTCTCTCTGTCTTTCTCTCTCTCTCTCTCATCTTGCATAAATGCCAGCTCCCCTACCTGAAAGCCTTTTGCGCTGATTTACGAGCGAGTTTTTACCGCTCACATTATAAATCTCTCACCCCTGTGACACTCCTCTGCTGGTATTCATCCACCATTTTTTATTTTGTCTGTTTTGTTACAGAGTGCTTTGGACCGGGGCCAAGGAAAGGCACTCTGGGATTATCGAGAGGTTTAACAAGAATGAAGTGTGAATTAAAACCAAGCGGCTCCAGCACCACTGCCGACCTCGGCAAACCTGTGCCCGTGTCCTTTTGTTTCCTTTTTCAAACCTCTCAGATAATTTCTCACCTCATATTGAAATGGCATATGAGAAAAGATTCAAAACACCATCAGAAAGGCCTCAAAGTGCTTCAAGTCTCAAATAAAAAGACATTTAGAAGCTGAGAGAGAGAGAAATAAATACACCTTTTCAGCACCTAAGCTTCTCCTCCTTAAAGGGCTGGTGTACATGCTTCTCTTAATGGTGTTTTACACTTTGCCTCTGAGTCAGTGATCACCAAACTGATCATCACTACCTACATCTATTCGCAAGGAGTTGCTACTGTATGTAAACCTGAGTGAATTTCCCTTTAACCTTTGCATTTCATGAAAATATTTACTGGGAATAATGAAATTTGGCTGAAAATTCTGCCACCCTGGTTACAGTTGTATTACGTCACAAATTAACACTTGATATAGTATG
Source organism: Maccullochella peelii (assembly GCA_002120245.1). NCBI lineage: Eukaryota > Metazoa > Chordata > Actinopteri > Centrarchiformes > Percichthyidae > Maccullochella > Maccullochella peelii. Next base: position 14,603 of record LKNJ01005480.1, read on the forward strand.
GTTCAATATATGGTCATATATGTTAAATTATGAAAAATATGTGTACATATATGAAGAAATATTTTTCACATACAGTATATTAAACACTATATAGCCTATGATAATATGTATCAGAAATTCTTGCTACTTAATATAGGTATGGACAATTTGAATTACAACCATGTAGCCCACAGAGATATTATAGCATCATATGCAATTTTAAGTTTGTTTTGCAAAATATTTGAAAGTAAAATAATCTTGTAATCTGACAACACAGAGGTAAAGGGAGAACATCTGTCTTTAGAAAGCTGCAGCATTTAAATCAATAGAAAGCAAGCATGCTTGCTTAATTACATTAGCTTCTTTACTTACACACAATTATGAAGCCAATCTGCAGTTTTAACTACATGCTCTTACAAGAAAAGGTCACGGGTCATCCAGCTGGAGGGATGAATGACTATAATGTAAGGAACAATATCCATACCTCATGTATATCAACAATATACATACTTTCTGCAAGTTTATTTCAGTACAGATTTGGCAGAGTAGAATAAAAGTAACATCAGTAATCTCTGCAGTTATCACTGGTCACATATTTAGGTAAAATGTAATGTAATATTGCTGCAGTCAACACAAGCCCAGTATTAAAGGTCTTTATTCACTATTTCAGATGAGGAATGGTTACCTGGATGCCCATATGTGGTGGTGGCGTGCTGGAAAGCGACGGATGGAAATGACGGTGGAATCCGAGCTGCTGGAGGTCGTCTCCTCTCCCTCCCCATCTGGATGCCTTTATTTCTGCGATCCTGACAACCTGTGTTGAGACTTGGCTTTAATCACTCAGCGAGGGACTGTCTGCAAAGGTCAGCTGCATTGATTAAGTGCGGAAAGGGAGAGTTGTCATCTTTTATGCCGGGCATGGTGATATCTCTATAATTCTCCGTAGGAGACTCGGTTGTTCCGAGGGGGCTTTGTGCTTACAGAGGCATCGGAGGAGTTGTTCTCTCTGTCCTCTGTTGAATCATGTTGGATCACTGCTTACAGAATAAATCACTCCAGCTTTAAAGTGGAAATTCGTGAGTTCTTCATTTTGAATACTTTGTTGCCACCTATGACGCTCATTGTGGTGAGTCTAAGAGATCACCTGGCAGTCAAATGGTGCATATGGTCGTTAGGACAACATGTGTCAGTAGTCTTTGGTCCTTCGGACAACTACAAGGCTTGCACTCTGCTCTGTCACCTGTGCCACCATTTTTACAATTGCATCATGCGCACTAGTCTCTGGGACAGGTCTGTAGGGGTCTGATCCGAAAGATGACATGAAACAGTCAGCATGAGCCTTCATAGACAGCAGCACATCTTTCATGTATTTGTAACACATTATGTCATCTGTAAGAAATCTGGGGAGTAGTTGAGGTGGACGCTAACAAGCTGTCTAGCAAATGCTGCTACTGATATGAAAATGTTGTGAACAAGAGCAAACCAAACTCCCATCCCGGACTTTAACTTTCTGAACGTGAGGATCAGGCCCGTCACACACCAGCTGATAGTTTGAACATTTTATTCCATTAATTATTTATATCTATCGTGGTTTGGTATGACAGATCATCAGACACACAGAGGAGCGGAGGACACTAAATGCTAAGAGAGTGAGCAACATAGGGAATTAGAGAGAGAGAGAGAGAGAGGGAGAAGAGAGATGGATAACAAGGTTGTCAACTGCAGACAGGCATCATATGCTGGGACAAAATGCCAGACCTGGAGTTGATTTACCAATGACCTGCTGCTGACGGTGGAGTGTGTGTGAGTGTATGAGTGTGTGTAGGAGTGATTGACATAAAGAGACTGAAGGAGAAAAAGAAACTAGGAAGGATAGTGAGGATTTAAGCATATTTGTTTATGAGTGTGTGTGTGTGTGTGTGTGTGTGTGCCGTTGTACGTGTGGGTGTGTGTAGAGAAAACAGTGAGATGGAAATAAAAGTTATTTTTAGTAAGCCTGTGCATCCCCTTGTGTGTTTGCATGTGTAATGAACCTACACGGGGCATCTCAGAAACCCCACCTCCATTGTTTCCATGGTGGCGACCTTTTCACCATGAAGATTGATTGGTCACCAGAAGAGCATAGTTCAGATCAATGTATTTATAGCTTATAGCATATGGACATTGTGGTAACAACTGGATGGTGAGACCAGAGTAACTTTTCTTTTGCGGTCATTAGGGTCTGGTGGTGTTCCTTCTACCTAACATTCCTTCTAATGTTGTCATTGTTGCTGTGACAACAGCACAGTGCGATTACATTAGTGGAAGGTCTTCAGGGTCAGGTTAGTCTACATCTATAAAATCAAAATCTATGACTTGGTTGTTTTAGCTCAAAACACAAAAAAATCTTATTTTAATCCTTTAAAATCTATAAAGTCAATTCACTGCCCAAAAGGTCAGCACCTGTTTTGCACCACCATTTTGTCTTTCTGAAGGCGAAGATGTTCATCATCTCATTCTGGAATGTGACACCTCAGATCAGTCAATCAACATATATTGCACTTCCCTGTCTATACATTTAACACTAAGAAGGTAATTTTAAATTGAAGTTATTGTCCTTTTGTATGTTATCCTGCATTTATTTAGTTTTACATTACAGCAGTTTTCTTAATTACATTTTGAGATTTTGCTGGTTTTTTATCAAAGTAAATATTTTAAACAAAGCACTGTTTAAATATTGTCAGGTCCTTCCAGTAAATGGGTATTCCAGTGATTCAGTATCACAGCATCAGAGGCTAGTCAAGATATCTTGACTATTAGTCCCTAGTATAGGTCAGATATCCTACAACACCCATAATGCAACTTGATAGCATCATTCACTGGCCCTCCCTGCATCTTTCAAACTCCACACCTCGGGTTTGTAACTCAGGTTTCCTGTTAAAAATGTGGAGTTTCCAACAAGCCCCCAGGGCATTGAAGCCAATTTGACATAGTGGCCAAACTGTGTAATTACAACGTCCGGGTCCGTCACGTGATGCACACTGGCCCCAAAAGACTTTTTCCCATAGACTTACGTTGTGAAAGAGTGGATCATTTTCTTTAAGCACATCAACTTCCCAGCACAAACACTTAAATAGCCCTTATTTAATCATTATTCACTAATAGCTGAATCCAGAGTTATAGAGTCACTGCCATTCATGTGAGTGAGCCTGTGACCGAGCGGTCGGGAGGCGGGGTTAAAGGAAAAGCTAGCGTGCTTGCTCTGTGGGCCGCACAATGTGGAAGCTATGCAGAAGATCCGGGCAATTTTATACCTGGAAGTCAAACTCTTCTAACTTTCATAGGTATGGACGGGGCCCTGCCTCTGACGCTGTATCCAGTTCTCTTTATACATCCATGGTTTCCAAGCCCAAACTAAGACATCACTATTAGAGTTATTTACAAGGGTTATTTCTCCGACTTGACAAAGCTTGTTTGGATTTGTGTGTGGATTGGTGTTCATCTTTCATACTACACAATATAATGCAATCCAACACATTACCACAGTATAGATTCAGAGATGACCATAGAGCCAGTTCTGGATTGCATTACATACAAAGGTGTTTATACTGTGTCCACTCTTTGTCTCAACCATGTTAAAAATCAACTATGACAAGAATGTTTAAAAATATATATATATACATATACATTTAAGTGGTAAATCACTTTGCTTCTTTGACTGATTTTGTTTAGGTCAGTTCAACACTTGTAGTTCTAACAACTATGCAGTTTGTTCATCGCCACGCACCTGCTTCCCATTCCCTCTGATTAAATCCAGTCCCATATATACCGGCCCGTTCCTTTACCCAGTTGCCAGATTGTCTTTTGCACTACATTAACGTAGACTCACTGTATTTCGGACTTCATGGTATTCCGGACACTTGACCTTTTGACGTAAATTATTTAAATCAAAACTTCCAGATCATTAGTCAAATATATATATCTGTGTCATAATTTTTCACTCCATTCATTTAAGAGAAATCAGAGTGAGCTTCCAGTGTGTGCCTGCGGCTACACGAATGTGGTGGGTGGTGAGGGCCTGTGTCGGCAAAATACTAATTTCAGGGTGCTTTTAATCACGAGAAAGCTCAATGAATACAAAAAATGTCATAAAATGTTTTAGAACTAACCTTTTATAAAGTTACTCCACTTTAAGTTATAAACTTTTAGTTTAGAGTGAGTTGAAAACAGTACTGCGAGCACTCACACAATCCGTGTCTAGTTTTTTCATGATTTCTCTCAAATGATTGGTCCACAAGGCGTCAGTCAAATTTGTTTTGACTTGTAAGTCCTTTCCCCTGAGACAAGGAGAGAAATCAAGCTAATGGGTGCATGTATTAAGGCAGTGAAGCGAATTTACTGCAGCAAGTGTCCGAAATACAGTGAGTCTACGTTAAGCTTTGCAGCATGCGTTCTAATCCTGCCTACCTAAACCTCTGCCTGATTCCGGGGACTCTGATTCTCTGCCTGATCCCTGTCGGTTAGGTTTGCCTTTCTCTGACTGATCTACTGGTGTTTGGTTTCCCTGTTTACTGGATTAAACCTTTTTGGACTTTGATATTTACCTGATTGTTAACGAGTCGTGCTTGTGGGTTCTTGCCTGTTATGTGTCAGTGAGCGAAACAGCAGGTTTGATTTGACCTTTGAGTTTGGTAACGTTTCTTGTTCAGTAAATGCACAGTGGACTTACAGTCAGGACAGTTTCCTTATGGTGTCGCTCACATATTTTGTTTCCTTCACTTTCCCACAGTGTACATGTTCCTCCATGCTTATTGTCCTACATGACAAACATTGTTTTGGATTAAAAGGGTTGCGAGGCACAGTTGTACTATTCTATTAGCACTGCTGGACATAGAACTACAGACAAAATGTTTGGTGTATATGTTATAAATGTAATATAAATATAAATGCCTTTCAAAATGACATTTTAACTTATTTTTAGTTTTTATTAACTAATTTGAGACATAATGTCGACATCAGAGAATATCAGTGAATGACAGTGATCAAACCCAACGTGAAAACTTCAAAAGAATCACTGTAATTTCCTTTGTGGAGCTTGGATTCATTTTTGAGACATCTGAAACGCATTGTTCTGATGATGAAATTAATTATTTCTGCCCCCCATGATAAACTTGCCATTAACACAGTGTGCATAGGCCACTGGAAAAGAGCTAAGCACATGGCTCCACTGGCATAGCTGCTGTCTGCACAAATGGGTCTTACTCTGTTTTAACATGACAATTTGAAAGGCCTCTATGAAGTTTCTGTCAGAGAAAACGGGGGTTAAATGTACTATAGTATATGTTGTAAATTTTAGGGTGCTCTGAAATAAGTGGGCTGGATTTTTCCAATGTAATCTAATTGCCCCATACATCTACCTGTCATTCAAACGACAAGTAGGCCGTGAACAGTGGTTTGTCATAAAAAAACAACCTTTCCAGTACTCTGATCCAGCCTACACAGCTTGTATATGCAGCTTTTATGGAAAAGGACGCTTCTGTCTGGCTCAATTAAATAATGACTAAGTAGGCTTACATTTACACTACCTACACTTCAGTGGTCCAGTGTTCACAGACAGCTCATGTAATCTGTTTCTGCTGCTCATTCAGTCTCTTGTCCAGGGTCCTTGCTGATGTATTGTCCCCCACAGCTGACACATGTGATGTCATGATGATGTCCTAAACCACTCCAGTCCTCCCCTCTGGGGGACAGTGAGAGAAGGGAGAGGGGTTTTGATCTCCTCCCCATTTAAGAACACCTGTTATCACGTGACCTAAGTTGCATACTTATGATTGGGTAAATGCTTATAATTGGAGCGTTTAGTCTACATATTGACCTTCTTTGCTTTTCTACACACTGGTGAGCTGTTTCCAACTTTATACAGTGAGATTAGCAAGTATAGCAGGTGAGTTTTTTTTTTTTTTTTTGCTGTTTGGCGTTTTGTAAATAGTAAGACAACTGCTCTTATCACCGACTGTTAGGAAAATTGTAAAAACTGCAACAATGGACTATCGTTTCTGTGGTTTTTCTGGCCTGCTTGTACTTGAATTTGTTTATGTTTTCTACCTGTTACATGGACTTGTTGCAGGTAACTGAACCAGAGCAGGACTCCGTGATCCGTGTGAAGATATTTCCAGTGTAGTTCCTCAGAATCAAAGAACAGGAGCTGTATTCAGACTGCAATGCAATCACAAGATTAGCTGCAAAAGAGATGAGGCAGGTTGGGACAATGAGTACAACAAAAAACCTGGACACCTTCCAATGTGTCATCATAAAATCTCTCCTGGTATGCAGTGAGCAGCTTCAGTACGCTCTGTGTTGTGTTTTGTTCAGTTTCCAGTAGGAAGGAGTCGAGGTGTAACTCAGATGAATAGGCAGAATGACAGACAGCTGAATTGGCCCTGTCTTCTGGCATTGGCTCCTCTTAGCTCCACGCTGCTCCATTAATCCCCACATTCCTCCACCCTTCTGACCTGCCTGTGGGGTCAAAGGTTATGCTCACCATAGGACTCTCCCCAGAGCCCCATGACTCCCAGGGGGAGCAGCCTCGGCTTGACCCCTGTCCCCTGACCCCTCCACCCAAGACCCACGGAAAGGAGACGCAGAGGCAGGAGGGTCAAGGACTCAGCGTCTGCTCAACATCAGGAACACACACACACACACACACACACACACACAGTGGCTGTCGTCATACATCGCCTGGGTGTGTTTTAGACTCAGACTGCATCTGGATGTACACAGACCCTATTGATTTCCCATTCATCCGGACCAAAGACCTACAGGAAAGGAAGAGAGGGGAAAGAAAAGGAAACGAAAAGAAACTAAAGGAAAGGAGAAGAGGAAATTAAAGGAAAAGAAGGGAAACAAGGTGAGCAAATGACAAAAAATTATGAAATGAAGGAACAAGAAAAAAGAAAGGGAAACAAGGATAGGAAAGCAAAAGAAAAGAGGAAGGGTGAGGAAAATAGAAGAGGAGTATAGACAAAAAGAAAAGGAGGAGAGGATTGAAAGAGTTGACGGAAGCCGAAGAAATGGAGGAAAGGTAAAGAAACTAAGAGAGCACAGGACAGCAAATGAAATGAAAAGAGATGAGGAGAGGAAAATAAATAAAAAGAAGGAAAAGAGAGCAGAGAAAATAAAAAGAGAGAAAAAGAGAAGAGTCCAAATAAGGGGAGAAAAGGTAGTTAAAGATTACTAGGACGAAAGGAAAGGGCCGATTTGGATAGTGTAAGAAAATGTATAACATACAAGTAAGTATTAGGTATTATTTTTTCTTCCTCAATGAATTATTAACAGAGAATCTGAGCTGCAATGAGGATTCTGCTGGGAGAACTCATCGACCCCAAACACACACATGATTATTAAATCTTGGTTAAATCAACAATACCAAAAAAGTAGCACAAAAGGTGGAGGTTGGGGTGGTGAAGGATGCTGCAGCAGCAAATAGCGTGGCCATGAGTGCATAATAGTCATAAGTGTGAGTTTGTAAAGGAATGAATATGACTGAACGTTACTAGTAAGCTCGTAGCCAAGCAGCTGATGCAAGTGCCACTTCAGTGCTCTGCCTGAACTAATGCCATGCTCCATTCCTGGGTTTGGATCGCGTCCATGAGAACAAAAGTGCAGACAAGAACAGAGATTGAGAAAGACTTAATAGCTGTATTCTAGATACGTGAATTCATTTGAACACAATTACCTACATGATAAACTGAGTAGCAGGCCTGCCAGGTGTCTTGCTCGTGCCCAGGACAAGATGATCTCCAAAGTCTCCCCGACAAATTATTCCAGCAGATTATTTAAAGGTTTGGACCCTGCCTTGACCCAGGGTCCGGGACAACTGACCCGTTGTTCCTCCGGTGTCGGCGGCCGTTTCACCACTGATGTTGCATAAGGTAACTGCAGTTCTTTTCACTGTGGGGATATTCCAGGGCACTACACAGTGTTCATTTCACACATGGTGGGCAGTGAATATAGGGCATTAGGTACCAAATATGGAATCATTTTGTACAGTAAATATTTATTTCCGTGACACATGTACTGTAACAGGAACATAGTCAAGTCACTTTCATTTATATTGCCCAACATTACAAATCACAATTTGCCTACAGGGGCTTCACAATCTGTACAGCAACAACAGGAAGAGCAACAGAGGAGGGGTCTCTCTCCCAGGACAGATAGACAGGAAGTAGATGTTGTGTGTACTGAATAGACCAACATAATAAAATTACAGTGACATGTATGAAGAATATGGATCCAGGAGGAGCCAAACAGACTCAAACAGAGTCACATGACCTCCTCTCCACCATGGAGACCTGGAAGAGGACAGACTACACCTCAAGATGGAAGATAAGATGGCGCCGCAGATGGCTGCCTCGGTGTGTTGGTGCGCGTTGTTTTGTCTTGTTTTGCTTGTTAATTCGGT
>LKNJ01005481.1:0-23009 GCA_002120245.1 Maccullochella peelii
GCAGGAACACTGGAGGTGAACCGAGGAGAGTGGAGACCTGTGTATGGCTCTGACTGGACCCTGAAGGAAGCAGCTGTAGTCTGTAGAGAGCTGGACTGTGGCCCTGCTGTTTCAACAGGGATGAGGAATGAGTTCTTACACAAATCTGCATGGGAGATCAGTTCTAAGTGTGTTCAGTCTGGATATGCCCTGAGGGAGTGTGTATCATCAGATTCCTCTTCTCCCATCATAGAGATCACCTGTTCAGGTAAGTCCATCAGTGACAGTAGGGAGTGACAACAATAATAACAAAACCCAACCAAAACCGCATTAGATAAAGACCCTGATGCAGGAATCTACCATGTGAGTGCTGGCAGGACAAACTCCCATGTGTACTATATTGTGAGCAACTTCTGTGTGTGGGCCAAGGCCTTGCTGCTGTTTGGCGATTTCCCAGCTAGGTACCTACGACAACAAGGGTAATAAACTAGCTAATGAAATGAGGTGGACAAATCTAATCTCAGCAATCCACCTGATGTGCAGCAGCAGGCTAAGAATGCAGAAAAAAGAATCAAATAACTAAAAATCCTGCTCACCTGGTAAAGCTGTTGGACTCACCTGCTCAGGTAGAAGAGGAACTGCAGCTTTGATTTGGCTTCATGTCTATGCTAATGAAACTCACTTTATTCTCTTACTGATGACTCTCTTGTTTCTGTTCAGAGCCTGTCAGGTTGGTGGGAGGAGCCAGTCGCTGTGCAGGAACACTGGAGGTGAACCGAGGAGAGTGGAGACCTGTGTATGGCTCTGACTGGACCCTGAAGGAAGCAGCTGTACTCTGTAGAAAGCTGGACTGTGGCTCTGCGGTTTCAACAGGGACGAGGGATGAGTCCTTGCGTAAATCTGCATGGGAGATCAGTTCAAAGTGTGTTCAGTCTGGATATGCCCTTAGGGAGTGTGTATCATCAGGTTCCTCTTCTCCCATCATAGAGATCACCTGTTCAGGTAAGTCCATCAGTGACATCATCTATGACAGTAATCTTTCCAGTTTCTTAGTATAAATTTACTGTGACATGTTCTCAGTTAAAATCTCCTTATTTGGTAGGAAATGCTGAGACACATGTCTGCTCAGCAATGTGACAAATGTGGATATGTTTGTTTCTAAATCATTACTGTTGGTCATAAGACCTTTCAGACTGAACTAATGTTGAAACTGCTGACTTCTTCAATACAAATGTCAACAGACAACAAGTGTCTGGCCTTACATGGTATCTGAATGTAGAATATGTACAGCGTTGATATTTGGCATCTAGGCTCTGACCTGACACCAAGCTCAGCACAGTAGGGAGTGACAGTAATAAAATCCCAACCAAAACCACATTAGAAAAAGACCCTGATGCAGGAATCTACTATGTGAGTGCTGCCAGGACAAACTGCCATGTGTACTATATTGTGAGCAACTTCTGTGTGTGGGCCAAGGCCTTGCTGCTGTTTGATTTCCCAGCTAGGTACCTGCGACAACAAGGGTAATAAACTAGCTAATGAAATGAGGTGGACGAATCTAAACTCAGCAATCCACCTGATGTGCAGCAGCAGGCTAAGATGCTCAACTACACATCAAACAATTAAACATCCTGAATTAATGGTTTGGAAATATGTGAATCTGTACTGTTTGTAATGAGATATATAATAAAGTATATATAGTCACAAATAAAGATCCGTTTTTATATTCTGTCTCTCCAGACTCTGTCAGGCTGGTGAACGGGACTAGTCTGTGTTCAGGCAGACTGGAGGTGAAGGCTAACCAGTCGTGGTCCTCAGTGTGTGAAGCTGATTTTGACCATCGGGATGCAGAGGTGGTCTGCAGGGAGCTTGGCTGTGGGGCTCCTTCAGTCCGCCAGGGGGCGCTCTATGGAGAAGTGGAGGCTCCAACGTGGACCAAAGAGTTCCAGTGTGGAGGCAATGAGTCTGCTCTCCTGGACTGTAGAAGCTCAGGTTCAGCTAGAAACACCTGCTCACCTGGCAAAGCTGTTGGACTCACCTGCTCAGGTAGAAGAGGAGCTGCAGCTTTGATTAGGCTTCATGTCTTTATTCTCTTACTGATGACTCTTGTTTCTGTTCAGATCCTGTCAGGTTGGTGGGAGGAGCCAGTCTCTGTACAGGAACACTGGAGGTGAAACAAGGAGAGTGGAGACCTGTGGGATACTCTGACTGGACCCTGAAGGATGCATCTGTAGTCTGTAGAGAGCTGGACTGTGGCCCTGCTGTTTCAACAGGAAGGAGAGAGAACTCAAACAGATCTGCATGGGAGATCAGCTCTTATTGTGTTCTGACTGGGTCTGCTCTGAGGGAGTGTGTATTGTCATTGCCTTGGTCTGCCTCCATCCTGGAGCTCACCTGTTCAGGTAAGCCCATCAGTGACATCATCTATGACAGTGATCTTTCCAGTGTCTTCCTTCCTCTTTCACAGCGACAGTCTGTGGTTTCCATTGGTCTGAACTATAAAGGTAATGGCATCCTGAAGGGTGGACTTGTTCCTGGAGGCTCACTGTGGCATTCTGCACGTTTAAGCAACCTGCTGTGGTTCTATGTAAAGATGTTAATTGTTAACACTCATTTAAACCAGACAGATGCAGTAAAGGGTAACTCTGGTATTTTTAAACCTGGCCCCTCTTTTTACAAATTTTGGAGTCTTAATAGTTACCAAAAGTTTTGGAATTGGTCCAGTAGATCGCCTCCACTGGCATCTGCAAACGGGCTGCAATGTCATCCTTGTGGGCAATTGTGTCCATGAAAAGTGCTTGTTTTTGCCACTGACTCTGGTTCAGACTGTTATTCTAAGTGTCTGAGAGCATTATGGAAAGGATCCCTACAGAGAAGAAGAGTGAGATCCTTTTAGTTAAACCAGAAACAGAAGTCTCGCTCTGAGGAAGGTCCGGATCCTCTGGCTCAAATAAACAGGGACGGCCATCAAATTCAAATGCCTTGCCTTCATTGTCGTAATCAGTTCAGCCGTGACTTTGGAACTAAATTCTTGTAAGCAGATTATTTTGCAGCCTGTTTCTCGGTTGTGGTTAACGGGAGCTGTTGTACTCATGATGTTATGTGATCTAATGTGATGACTTTGAATGTGTTTCATCAGATCCAATGGTTTTCATCATCAGACTGATCGCCCTGCCGCTGACTCTGCTGTTGTTCATCGCTGTCATCTATTTCATCTATGCGGTACCGTACACATCTCTGTTGATTAGAGCACCGGCTGAAACAAAGCTTTCAGCTCCTGTATATTGAACTGAATAGAGGAGTGATGCAGTAAGTCATATCTGTGTGCTGCTATTTCTGTCCAGGCCAGCAGGGTCCAGAAGCCATGCCCACAGGAGAACATCGAGCTGGATGATTAGAACCTCGGTGTTTGCAGAGCTGAAGGAGGGCCAGCTGAAGAGGAAGGAGCCCAGGCAGCAGAGTAGGACCTCCAAAGAGCTCATCTCGCATCCAGATGGATTTCTCAGCTGCCACACAACTGTCCTCAGCTCAGGAGTTTGGATCCTGTCACAGACGTGCAATTAACGTTTGCCTTTTAATTAACCGCAACCACAATCTTCCCTTACCTTTACCAGGTGTTTCAGTTGCCTAACCCCTAACCATACCGTAAATATAGTTTATTTGCCATAACTATGACCTTTCCTTAATCTTAATCAATTTTCCTGCGTCCTGGTGGAGGCTGGGGAGATGGAGTCCTGGGTGGGCATTGTTGTGGAGGCAGCTGCTCGGAGCTGTGGCCAGAAGGTCATCGGTGCCTGTTGTGGAATCTGCTGGTGGACACCAGCGGTGAAGAGTCCTTTTGGGGCTTGGTTGGCCCACGGGACTCCAGAAACACCAGACAGTCATCTGTGTGGGAGGAGTTTGGGGGAGGCCATGGAGAAGGACCGGCAAAAGACTCAGGAGGGGGAGGCAGTCTCAAACGGGTCATAGTGGCTGAACCTGCCGACTCGTCTCCCTCCACATCCTGAGTTCTTTTCTGTCAAGTTCGTACGACACATTCATTATTGGTCCACATGGATTTAATGCAGTCAGAGGTTTTACCACCAAAACCACTTCCCATTCATTTCTACAAAATGCTTCGTCACTTGAAGTTATCAGTGAAACAGTTTCACAGAAACTCAAATCTGACTTCAGTTATCTGTCCTCTGTTAATCACATGTCCTGTTTCCTCTCCATCTTTATCACCTTCATGTTTTTATCTCTGACAGGAACCTGCTGATCATAAACGCACTGAGCAGCTTCATCAAACTGAGCTGCACGTTATCGCCTCAGCTCACTTTCTCTGGATGAGCATCTGATGTCAGATTAGAGATTATACTTCTGTTACCATAGCAACCTCAGTATTTATTGCCACAGATAGAGCAGTGACTGTTGCAAAACTATTTTATTTATCTGATAAGTGTGTGTACCACTATTTTCACTCATACTGAGTCGCAGTAACTTCTAAAACAGTTGTTTGACCACATACAGAACATCACTGTGTATTTAGTAGCTTAAAACTGCTCTGCAAGATCCCAAATAACTTTTTGTTTTACTTCATTATCCAGTCTTTACCTGCTGGGGGGGGNGGGGGGGGGGGTTCTGTTGCTGTAATTGATCAGGAGTGACGATACATCCATCCCATTGACGTCATGTTCAGTCGACACAGTCACGTCAAGTAATTTCTGTAAATCGACCTACAATAAGTGGCACAGCTGCATCAGTGTCATCCATGCTTTGCTATTTTATTTATAGCTGTAGCTAGGTGAGATGATGTCTCATATCTTAACCCTGCCTACAAAGTCCTGATCAAACGCTTCAACAGAAATGGCATCAATGAGCAGCAGGGCAGCGATCCAGAGGTCTGGAACCAGCCTACAAATAAGTACAGCTTTATAAATAAACATTTATAGCTGGTTTGACATCGTACCAGAGTTTCTGAGCAAAGCCTGATGTTTTCCAGCGTGGGCCGGACCAGCAGTGAGCAGGTATGGTAACTGGAGTTTTAGACTTACTGTTACTTAATTTTATACACAAATAACACAATAAACAAAACCCACGGAGTCCAAAGGGAGAAAAAGCTGTGTTCCTTGAGGACCCAGCAATGGACCGGTGTGGGTTTTCTGGACAAACCCAACTGAAACACAAAAAAATATGTAAAATGTAGTGAAAAATACAGACACAGTAGAGCTGCTGCTTCTTCAGATTTTGGTTTCTTTATTTCGGGAAGATTATGGATCATGAAGTATCACAATTTATCAAAGCAGTTTCCTTGATATGAAAACCCTCCAGAATACCCACAATTCTCTCTTCTCAGCACAGATTAGTGTTGATTCAGTGTCACGTTTCTGTTTCCAGGTCAATTATGAAGGCAAAGAGAATTCAAAATAACTGTACAAATAGCGTCTGGATATTTATTTTTCCTGGTATAAAAATAGGTTCTAAGTGCTTCACACACTTTAATACTGTCTCTGCTTGTTGTCTGGCGCCAACTGTAAAACTCGGACTGAATGATCTGTGCTGTACTGCTTTTAACTCTGCATTTATCGGAAAAAAAGACGACGTCACTTTGTCCTACTTGTGCACAACACAACTCGTACTCACAGTCGCCACTAGGAGGCGCAGCTTAGAAGCCATTTGGACTTTTTCTCATTGAAAGGCCGATCATGAACTCCAATATTGTCATTTTGGCATTTCTTTCAAATCAAAAGTAAAAAAACTGCAGTTTTTCTTGCAGTCTGTAAACAGAAGATGCTAATTTAGATTTTTAGTGGCACAGATTTTTAAGTCCTTTGTCTTATTTGTGACCTTCATTAAGAGACATTGGCTCTTTCTGGAAGCTTCCGTTGTGGCCTTTAACCAAGTGTTTTAGTTGCCTAACCATAAGTTATCATAACTACTATCTCTTCCTAACCTTTACCACACCGTAGTATGAGCGCAGAAAATGCCGAAAGAGACTTTTTAAAACGTCGGGAAAAACAAAAAACTGTGACCGTAATCTGGGGTTTTGCAGAATCATCAAACTCTGATGTTGTTGTTCGGTGATAGGGTTGAAAAATCCGGAGACGAGGCAAGTTTAAGGATTGCAGCTGGCTGATTCTTTTTTTTACTCGAAGTGGAGCAAACAACACACGATGTGAACATGAAAATACTGAAACATGGTAAAGAAATATCAAATAAAAGGGGAACTCCCCACATGACTGAAGACCTGAAGCGCTTTGACAGCTGATGTTTCTGTTCCTGTTCTGAGGTTTACATTCAAGTGTTTTTTAAAACAGCAGTCTTACAGGTAACGAAGCTTTTCAAAAAGCTGACTCTCTTTTTGTTGATGTAAAACACATCAGAATGAAAAAACTGAAAACATTTACTCTAAGCTTTGGTCTCCTGTGAACACTGTGTCCTGTGTTCAGATCTGAAATCTACATATTCAGTTTTTTAAATTAAAACATCCAGAATGCCTCAGCAACCAAAACAGCGTTTCCATTTTACAATCCCAGACTCTGTCTGTATTGTGACAGACAATACCGCTACACAACAAACTAAATTCGGCAGTTTAAAGTGTGAGCGATTCAAAAGAACTACAAATCCCAGTTATCTTAGCAGTAATAATGCAGGGTTACAAAATGGGATAAAATAACAAAATCTGTTTAGCCAATTCAGGTTTTGAATATTGTAAACATACTACTAGAACCATGCAAACAAACTAAAAACAAACATATTACCTGATCAAAACATGAATTCAAACCTACAGCCAATCACAGGCCGTTCGCCAGCTACTTAATCAATCACGGAATAATCACAGATATGTACGTACACATAATTCAGATCAAATAAAGGTAGGAGAGCAGAGACGGATACTATGAAAAAAGAAAAAGATGTGACAGGTGAGGAATTTGTTTCAGGGCGACTGACGAGTCTGAAACGTTTTCCAGCAGTGGATTTCAAAATGTTTCAAAACGGTTTTGTCTCAATGTAAAAACTACAGTTGGATAGCAGCCGGCAGCTTAAAGGTGTATTCACACTATTCTGCTCCTCACACATAGTTCACACTGCGATCAACTACGAGCCCATTCTTTCCCACGTTTTTTACCGTAATCAACCAGCCAGAAATTCAGAGAATCAGAAATTAAAAACGTTTTAAACTCATTTACAATGTAAAACACGCAGTTGGCAGTATGAAAAAAAAGCAGCTTAGTGTGAATGAGTCCTCAGCTACGAGTGTTTTCCCTCTTTGGAAACCGCTGGTCTAGAAAACGCCGTATCCGTCGGTGTGGCGTGTCGCAACAGCAAAGGCCGGGTAGGCCTCGTAGGTGGTGTAGGCGGTCAGGTCCTGACCCAGAGACACAGCCTGCTTCAGCTGGGAGGCGACTGCAGACGACGCCGGGCTCGCCAGAGTGTAACCTGGTGAGAGACGAGACGGCAACTCACAACCTCTTATCAACGACTCTTTCACTTTACAATTAGCTGTTTGTTTAATAAGTTTATAAATTTATAAGTTTGTAATTATACATTTTAGTTGGTCATTGATGAGTAATTTAGTGTATGATTAGTGTTTTTCATTGTGTTGTGTATTTCAATGAAAGCTCACAACCTGGCAATCCTGCAGTAAATACTTTTTTTGGCCACTTGGGGGCAGAAGAACTCCACAACAAGCTGATAGACACATAACCTTTTATAACATGGCTACTAAAAACTCTCAATTCTGATTGGCTAGAAGATGTTTCCTAACTCTAACCTGTGTCCATTAAATCAGTTATATAATATATTATAAAGCAGTTTCTATAATGGGAGAAGAAGTTACTGTTAAGCAGGAATGTCACAAACCATGTTGTTAAGCACCTTCTTATAAGTGGAGGTAATTTTTTATCTAACATCATTTGCAGCCATATTGTCTTTCTTTTTCACCTCTCTGCATGCGGTCTGAGCGCCAGGTGAGAGTCTGTTAATAGGTTTGTTGAGTGAAGAGTTAGTTTGGGTACGGACCTTCACATACCTGGGAAGGCTACTGAGGCCACAGCGGCAGCAGTAGCACAGCCGGCATCAGCGGCGCCCTCTGTCTGCAGACCAAGCGTCTGCAGGGTGTGCTCGGCTGCGTGGACTTTAGCTTCTTCTACAGCCGCACACAGCTTAGCAGGCGTGAAGGGGTGGCTGCAGAGACAGAGTCCAAATCACCATATAGTGTGAGACAAAAAACAGCAGTTAAGTGACTGATGAAACTAACCTGTACACTTGATATACAGTAACCACTACTTGATACTCGAACTGCAGTTGACTAGTGTATTGTCATTAGTTGTTGTAGCAGAAGCATTAGTAGCAACAGTAACAGAAGTAATAGTATTTGCAGCAGTGGAAGTAGTAGTATTAGTAGCAGTAGGAGTTGTAGTCATCATAGTTGTAGTATTATGAGTAGGAGTAGTAGAAGCCATATTAGACGTAGGAGTGGCAGAAGCAGCAGTAGTAGCAGCAGTAGGTGTACTGTGTACTGTAGCAGCAGTAGTAGTAATAGTATTAGTATCAGAATCAGAGGTAGTACTAGTAATATTAGTAGCAGTTGTGGTAGTTGAAGTATGAGTAGTAGTTGTTGTAGTAGCAGTAAGAGTAGGACTAAAAGTAGAATAGAAGTAGTGATTGTAATAGTTTTAGTAGCTGTAGATACTGCTGCAGTAGTAGAATAGCAGTAGAATTAGTAGTTGGAGTAGTAGTAGAAACACTAGGAGTGCATGTACTCGTAGTAGTAATAGTAGCAGTAGAGTAGGAGGAGCAAGAGTAGTAATAGTAGTAGTAGTAGTAATAGTAGTATTCTTACACGTTAGGGTACTGTGTAGCCAAAGCTGGTATGGTGATCTTGTAGAGAAAGAGTTGTCTCTGGTCTGGACCGATGGCAGAGTGGAGCTGATAGACAGGCTGACCCCAGTTATTCTTTTGACACAACTCTTCCAGAACCTGACAGACAGACAGCTCAGGCCAAAGTTGAGGGTTGGAACATCGATCAACCAGTAAACCTCTTCACCACAACAGACACAATACTGCACCGATCTGCCTCTAAGGACGGGTTCCAATAGCCCGTTCCATTTTGGATGCGGTTCCAAGTTGGTAAAATACCCGGATCTGAATCTTTCATTCAACATCTGTCTTAGATTGTCTCTTTTGTCTTTTTCTAACACTACAGGCATTTGCAAAGAGAAAAGCAAACACGTGCTTACCCAGCGAACCCACATGAATGACCGCCTTAACTTGGACGTTTCAAAGTCTGGATACACTTCATCAAAGTCAATGAAACAACAGCCAAATGTGATATTTGCGGGAGGGTAAATCTTAATTTCACACCAAACTACATGAAAAGATTGGACAAGGGATTCGAAAGGATTCAGATTCAATAAAAACCCCATCCCTATCCGCCTGTCAGTCTGTCGTGTGACTGAGAATGTGCTTGACTTCCTGGCGAGAATGCGAACACTGCTTTGCCCCCGGTTATACAAGGAGCAGATGGCTCATAGCAACCACCCCGGTACCCCATAGTACTTCCCAGAAGATACCCAAGAGAACACGGTCATAGGCCTTCTACAAGCCCACAAAACACATGTAGACTGGATGGACAAACTCTCATGACCCTTTCAGTATCCTTGATTCTGTCCTGGTCATCGAACAATACAATGTTATCACAGATAGAAATGGTGGACAAAACTACAAAAATAATACCTAAGTTGTAATCAGCCAGTATTACCCTTCAAAGGTTTCCTGGTTCTCAGGTGTGTTCTGTTACCTGTGGTGCAGGTTTGATGGCAGCAGCCTTCAGGCTCATGGCAGCAGGGTTCATGGGGGTCAGCTCCATACCTGGCAGGAGATCATACAGCTTCTCCTCTGCCTGCTTGTTCACCTTCAGGCCATAGGAGGCACCACCATTGCCGCCTCGACCCATGGCTCCGACCCCCGCAGCGTAGGCCAGGTAGCCCCGCCCACCCAGCCCCCGCACCCCGGCAGCCCCTACAGGTACAGTCATGTAAATTTCTACAGGAGACCGAAAAGGCAGTGAAATCAATCAAATCACCGGAAATCAACCGGGAAGAAAAATCAGACAGTCAGACAAATTATTCAATCAGAGTGAACAGGTACAGTGGTAGCCATGGTTACGGAACTCCACCTTACATCTACCCGGTGTTAGCACTACAGCGGTAGTCATGGTAACAGTATAGCTATCCTACTGCGGCGTCTTCAATTCACTGAGGATTATTTCTCTGGATGATTCATTTTCCAGTTTTTATTTAAATCTTTACACCATTCTTACAAGATTTTATATTCGATTAACAATAAAGTTTCACTTTTGATTCAGTGGATCATATTTGATTCCTGGTTAACAACAATATTCAGACATACAAATACATTTGAAATAACATTCTTAATATTTGGGTGATTTTGATTTGATGCAGTTCAGTTGGACCTTTAAAGCAGATCATGAAACTCATATTATTGATGAATTGACCATTCCTAAAGCCCAACCCCTCTTAGTTACTGTTGCCATGTCTGTCAACCTTTCAGTTCTCGCACGCCACATACAGTTTACAGTGACGGTGACAGATTTACCATCGAGATTCATAGTAATTTTTGAAAGAATGGGTCCTTGATTTCAGAGTAGCAGTAGATAAAAGCAGCTTCTCATTTCTAGCTGGTGACTGTTGATTTTACTCAAATGACAACTGTTGCTGGCAGGTTTTGTCAGCTGTAGCTAACTAGCTAACGTTAGCTTTATGAGTTGATTGAAAACTCCACCTCCATCTGACTTTTTTATGGTTTCAAGCTGACTCATATTAATACAATAACCCTCTAAAATGGTCTTAAATATGTACTTGATGGCTACATACATGGTATCATGCTAAAAGACTAAAGCTAATAGGACCCAGGTAAAAAGTCATCATCCTCACCAGTTGATTAGCTTACATGCTTGTTTGTGGAATTCAATTCAATTCAGTTTTATTTATATAGCGCCATATCATAACAACGTTATCTCAGGGCACTTTGTCATAAAGAGCAGGTCTAGACCGACTCCTTGTGTGTACAGAGACCCAACAATTCCCACCAAGAGCAGCACAAGCAACAGTGGCAAGGAAAAACTCCCTTTTAACAGGCAGAAACCTCGAGCAGAACCAGGCTCTGGGTGGGCGGTCATCTGCCTCGACCGGTTGGGTTGAGAGAGAGGAATGTGTTTGAGGATGAGGACTTGTGTTTGGCGATAGTAACACTATCTCGAGTAACGTTGGCTCGGGTTACTGGAGTGTAAACTTCCCCATATCCAATAAAGATCAGGACGCTATCGTTAGCTTAAGCTCTGATAGCATCCAGGACCAGCTCCCACACAGTGGATGTGCTAGCTGTAAACAGGGATTTTTAATGTAACCTGAATGCATTTCAAACAAAGTATGAAATGCTCCTTGGCTTTGGAAGTCATGCTGTAGCTCACTTCTGTAGGTAGTAGGCTAGTTAGCCGGACATGCTAACATTAGCAGCTTACATTAGAGCAGATAAACACACACTTTAATCCATTCCTTACACTTTTGCTCTTCTGTTTTTTGGTTTTGGAAACTCTTTGTATACAGAGTATCTCTCTGGCTACAGTTGCTAAGCTGTGATTGGACAGTCAGTGTTTGGGGAGGGGTTTAGCGAAGGGTCAGTTCACCAACAGAAATCTATTTGATCAATTCTAAACATGATAACGTTAAATATCATTGAAGAACAGCTGCAAGGGGAGCTCAGACTCACACAGAAGCAATTATTTTGTTTTTTTATAAGAAGATTTCTATGATAGCAAAACATTTTATAATCTGAGATAATCTTAAAAAAAAGATTAGACCAAACGTGAGGTTCGCAGTTGGACCTTGTTACACCACAGAGAAGAAGCTGACAGTGAGACATGCTGACTTCTGGGTGCTTTTCTGAAACCCTTGAAGCATTAATTTTGTTCTGTTTGTGAATGTGAGCTCACCGTGTAACTCTGTTTTTAACATCCAGCCAGTGGAGAAGGATCATTCAGCTTCTCCTGTTTAAGATTAGGAGGTAAGCAAAGTGCGTCCGTCCTCACCTCTAACAGACGGCGTCCTGATCAGACCTCGACCTCCAGCTTGAGCTTTGGCCGGCGGGAAGCGGAACTGACCTGGTATGGCAGTGTAGGCCTGGGGGGCATAAAACACGGGCGGACCGAGATACGCTGCTGAGGGGTCATACACCTGCAGGAGGATGAGGAGGGGAGAAAAGAGTGCTTATTTTTAATCTTTGAATTCTTAAAAGGAAAGTGTTTTGATTTGGAGCATCTAGCGCCATCACCAGGTTTTTAATTAATAATTTATTTTGTAAACTGTCCACTAGATGGAGCTGCAGTGACATTACCTGTACAGCCAATCGTCACACCATCTACTGCTGTGTCTTTAAGGGCTTTAACCTTCAGGCTGCTGCTGCTCAGTCGATGTCATTAATGAAGGATTGTATAAATGATAAAAAGTTTTTTTTTAAAGGCTGTATCCTTAAATGTGTTAGATGAGCTGGGAAACATCTTACAGACTAAAAACATCAAAAAGCGCCTGTACATCTCCAAAACTGTTCATAAACAACTTAAAGATTTAAAGCTTTAAATAAATATGTATATATGTATTTATTTCAACTTTTAAAAGCCCTTAAATTATTCACAATTATCTGTAAATATATCTGTTTTCTCCGTCATAACGATAGTAGGTCTTTCTCTCCGTCACTTAGATCAAACATTATGTTTGGAGGACCGCTATAAATGATTCCCCCAAATCCACGTTGATGTTTCCTCTACCTGAACAAACACTGTTATGCGTCAGGTATTTTGGGAGGAGAACTTCCTCCTGCAGGACTCGCATGAACCTGGGGTCAGAGTTCGTGGCGTGTTCGGTGTCGTACCTGTCCCAGAGTGTAGGCAGCGTAGTCGGTCTGCAGCAGAGGTCCTCCCCGTCCTCCCGTCCCTCTGGTGTAACGGACGTAACTGTCTTTGTCCACCGGCTTGGCCAGAGTCACCTCGATAGGAGACCCATCCACCACCTGGAGGGGAAAAGTAACACACTTTAAAAATGTGTTCAGATGTTTCCAAGTCTATCTTTGTACAATAGTCACATCCCATCAGTGGTGGAAGTATTCAGATCCTTCAGTAAAAGTACTAATACAACGCTGTGAAAATACTCCACTACAAGTAAAAGTCCTGCATTCAAAACCTTACTGAAGTAAAAGTATGTGAGTATTATCAGCTAAATGTAGTTAAAGTACCAAAGTAAAAGTACTTATGTTGCAGTATCTGTGTGTTCCTGTTCTATCTGATGTTTCTGGATTAATATTCCTGCTGCATTAATGTGGATGTTGCATTTTACTGCTGTAGATGTTTCAGGCTGAGCTCATTTGAACTCCTTTATATCCTGTTGGCTTGTTGCTATCTACAGCAATGCATCATGGTCTATAAGATCATCGTATGTTTGTAATGTCACTGTCCTGTGAGAACCACGTATCTCTAAAACGTCAAGTTTTTGACCACAAAAAGTAGAAATCGGAGGAGTGAATGAACGTGGAACCCTTGTAGCTGCTGACCTTTCCGTTGAGGGCGTTCATGGCGTTGATGGCGTCTTCTCTCTGAGTGAAATGGACGAAGGCGTAGTCTCTGATCTTCTTCACTCGCTCCACTGCCCCTGCAACACAACAAACTCTTTTGTAAAATCAAGTTTTGATCTTTATTCAAACACATATTCAGCAAACACAATGGGAAAAGAAGATTTACAACAAAAAAATCACTAACACAAATAAAAAATCATGAGGTTCCTAAAATGGATCCTTGTGGTACGCTACATGTTATATGAAACATGTGTTATTATATATCACTCTTACTTTACTTACAGTCATCAAATCCCTTTAAAAATAAATCAACTCGCAGAGATTTTAAACTTGCTGCAGATCAATAATCCATCGCGTAATCGTCCCTGTTGGTGCATTCAAGGACACTTAGACATCTGAGCTTTGAGAGTTGACTGCTGCGTTGTGTTGTGTTGGAGTACCTGGTCTGAGGCTGTTAAACTCCTTCTCGATGATCTCCTCTGTGGTCTGCAGCATCAGGTTCCTGACATACAGTATCTTGACAGTTGCCATGGTATCCTCGTCCACCTCCACTTCAGGCTCCGCCCAGTCCACGGCGATGGCGTGACCCCACAGCTGGATACGACCTGAGAGGTACAACAGGTAGAGTTCTTTCTATTTCAAGTCATCCTTGAACGCACCAACAAAGGGAGTTTTCTGAGCTCAGCTGTATTATTACATGACTTAAACTTAAAATAAAAAAATAAAGTTGAATATTCAGTGTTTGGTGTTTACCTGGCAGCAGTTTGCGGCGAGCCATGGCGGCTGCTCGGTGGCTCTCGTACTCGACGAAGGCGAAGCCTCGGTTCTTGGATTTGTCGGCAGCGCTGGGGTACACGATGACGTCCACAACTCCCTCAGTGACCTTCCTCATCTCAGACAGGATCTCCTCGCGCTTCTTGGTTTTGGGAATCCCGCCCACAAACAGGCGGCAGTTGTCGACGCTGGCACAAACTCCGAGGAGGCGGCCATTCCTGCAGGACGGAAGAGAAGTACAGTGGTATGATGAAAATTTTAAAAATCTAATCAAATTAAAGAAGGTAAATTCTAATTCAATGTTATAGTTGCTGAGAAGTAGAAGCTAATTAGGCTTTGAGTTGGAGTTATTTTAGCCTTAATACTTGCAAATGATGGAAGGTAAACTGATAAGGGATTCTAAAGGATTCTAACAATTCAATAAAACGCTATTGAACCCCATCAATACAATGTGGTTGCCAGGTGTTTGGGAAGGTTGGTGGGGTGTTTCTAGATGGCTGGTGAGCTGTTATTAGGTGGTTTCAGATGTGTTTATCTGTGATCGCTTCATGATTATTAATGTTCAGGTTTGTTGCTAGGGTGTTGCTATGTGGTCATGAGGTTGTTTTGGGTGGTTGTGCAGTTGTAATGTAATGTGGTAAATGGTAAATGGACTACACTTATATAGCGCTTTTCAAGCTTAACGGTTCCCAAAGCACTTGTACAGATTGGTCTCATTCACCCACACACCGATGGTGACGGAGCTGCCATGCAAGGTGCCGGCCTCCATCGGGAGCAATTTAGGGTTCAGTGTCTTGCCCATGGACCCTTCGACGTGTGGACAGGAGGAACCGGGGATCGAACCGCCAACTCTGAGCCTCTATTTGCTGGGATGTTCTGCATTGCTACGGTGTTACTACTTAGAAACAGCTCATTAGCATTTCTTTGGGACAGATGTGACTTTAAGAAGGTGGTTTAACAGATGATTGATGCTTCTGATATCAACATGAATGGTTTTTGGATGAATTCAGCACTTGCCAGGCTGTCGAGGAGTTTGAAACTTTAGTTATAACCTCTTGTGTTTGTTGTGTACAGAGTGTTGTTGTTGTTGTTGTCTGGGATGCCTGAAAGCTAAAAAAAGAACCAAACCCTGACCTGATCTCATAGTTGTTGAGCTGCTTCATGGCTGCTTTGGCTTCTTGTTTGGTGTTGAAAGTGACGAAGGCGTAACCTCTGTTGTTCCCATTAAAGTCCATCATCATCCTCACCTCGTAGATCTTACCAAACTTGAGACGGGAAGAGAGAAATGCAAAAAGATGTGAGAACAACATGCAAACCTGTGGGAACAAGGTATTATACTGTAGTAACAAACCTCCCTCTCACCTTCTCACACAGTGGAACCAGTTCGTCTTCAAACAGATCTCTTGGTAGTTTTCCCACAAAGATCTCGCTGCCTCTCTCTGGCGGTGGGCCGTCCCAGCCGGGCGGTGGGCCGCCATACCGCCGTTGGCCGTTCTCCTGAAACAACCCCCCCCAAAAAACAAAGAATAAATATAGTAAAAAGTAATGATTCTAAAAATATGTACCAACGTCCATTTCCATCTGAGAATCATGTAGTGAAACCGGTAACCTGTTCTTTAGACTTTAGGTTGACTCAGAAGCAGTTTCCTACCTGCTGCAGTTGGTATCCTGTGCGTTGCATGAGCGCCCGCAGTGCCGCCTCCTTCTGCGTCCCCGCCAGTCCGTCCTCGCTTGCTTTCTGATTGGATTCCATTGGGTGTGATTGACAGCAATATGTAAATCAGGAAAATTAGTGGTGCTCACTGGAAAACAACAGAAACCAACAACATATGTGTTATTTTGTTATTGTGTCCTATGAAGCTTTAAATCAGAGTTTGTAGTGTATGCGGTTTTTAAAGTTCTGATACGGCATGTAAACAGACGATACAGCAGTCGGCTGACGCTTCTTGTACCACTTCAGAAGAATAAACTATCTAACCATAACAGGCATGAAATGTCCGGATCATAGGCATCATGCTGGCAGGATTTACAATGTTAGTGTTGTTAACGTGTAATTCAACATCAGCCATTAAGACACTCGTGTGAACTGTACGTTTATGAGGAATTCAATGAACAGTGTAAATCTTGACTCTGTAGTCTGACCTAAGTGGGCACAGAACTGCAGTTGGTTTTCAGCTGAATGTGAGGAGGAAAAATATTACCTGGCATTGAAACATATGGTATCATCATTTCTCTAATATCTATTTAAAGCCATCTTTTTGCTCTCTCTTTCCAAAAACGTCCTGACTACATATGGACGTCTCTGTGCTCTTGATGAGAGCGATGATGGCCTAAAGGTGGGAGTCCCCACCGACTCAGAGTCCAGCAGGTCAGCCTGTGGTTGAACTAGGCAGCTTCCAGTCTGTAATGATAGTAACTGTGTGACGGAGGAGCAGGGTGTTCCTGACAAAGACATCATGGCTCTCAGTTTTCTTCCCTGTCAAATAAAGGTAAAGTAAAAACAATATGATGTCCTCGCTGTGACTGTGTCCCCACAGAGCTGCTGGTCCTCCCGCCTGAACAACAGATACGAGTTGTGTTTTGAAGTGAGCAGCAGCAGAGTGGTCAAGGTCTGCTCAGTAATCATTGACAGAGATTCTGGACAGACTGCAGTCTGACTGACTGGAAACACACATTCACCTGTGGACCCGAATTTATTAAACACACATACTTTTTTATACTTCTAAATTTGTGAGGGCCTCAGTGACATCCTATAACTCTAACCTGAAAGTAAAACCCTCACACCCTCACACCAAGCCTCAGGCCCCAACGGCCAGACAAAATGCCCTCGCTCTCTGAGATGACCTGATGAAATAAAGAATAAAACAAACCCTCTCTGTGTTGATTCACATTTAAATAAGCTGTATTTACATGTGTATCAGCCATTGTTTCAAAAGCAACCATATGACGTAATGTGAAGACGATATGATAATAATCAGCAAACGTATTAATGCTGTCTGTTGTTTTCAGTACTGCATCCTGATTTTTATCACTTTAATTAACTATATAAACGCTTTGCTCGATGCTGCATGGTTCACTTATTGGTGAAGGTGTTTACATGATTTTTTCTGAAGGCGTCAGGGCTACATTATATTAAATGTGTGTCCACTGATCAGTAATTAGTATTCATGAATTAATGAATTTCATTTTCATTTGGTTGTTTTTCCAACAGTGGAAACAGCAGCAGACGTGTTTGAACCACCGAACAAGTAAAGAGAGTATCAGAGGTCTGGAACCAGTTTGTTTTAAAGTCAAGAACCCACACACACTGCAGGTTATTTACACACCGTCCTGCTGCCCCAAAAACTCTCTAGAGCACCAAATGTGGATTCATCCGCCGCTGAAAATAGTCCCCAACAAAGTCTCTATTTCCTCCTGTTTGTCTGATAGAAATTGCAGCGGGCAGCTGATTGAAACATCAAACTGTATATTTGTGTTTTTAAAGATTTACGTACTAAAGTACAAGTATTTAAAAATTGTACTTGTACAGTACTTAAAGTAAATATAAATTTAGAAATACTGCTGATCGCTTCAGAGGTTATTAAAAGTGTTTTAATTTCAACATTGTAGCAGAAAGTGTTTGAACAGATGCAGGAGAGACGGATTACAGGTGACCCGGTTCAGGTGACCTGAGACTCCGCAGACACACAGGCAGCTCAAATCCACCAATCAATACAGCCGACCGAGGGGCGTTCACACACACACACACACACACACACAGTCTGATCAGACCGATGGTGGGGCTGCTGTGGCCTGTCGATAAGTCTATCATCTATTCTTTTCATTGATTAATCAACAATTTTCATCGCAAAATCAGAAAAATACAGATTTCAGTTCAAAGTGACTCTTTCACCTGTTTATTCAGACGATTTAATTAACGGAGATGTGAAACAGAGAAAAGCAGCAAATCCTCACAGAGAAGCTGGAAACTGTGGAGGCCCATTTGTGCCAAGTGATAAATATAATAAAACTCATCGAAGGTCAAACTAATAACTCAATATTTTGACTTTGTGAAATTTGACTTTGTATCTCATAATTTTGACAGTCAAACATTTTCGTTTGTGTCAAATCAGATCACTTTTAAATCTGTACGAGCTGCATCTTATGTTCTCAGATCCTCGATGTTCTTAAACCAAATAAATACAATAATAAAATAAAATAAAACTTTAATGAAGGATCCTTCAGGATGGACAGACACATTGTTTTACTTCATTGTTATTTTCATCATTCTTAACTTTTAATGTTTTTTTTTCTTTTTGGTGGCGTAACTGAGCTTCCATAGGCCAGAGCTTTAACTGACAAATGACTGAAGTGATTAATCAGTTATCTAAAGTGTCATTAATGATTGATGCAGTATATTGATCTTGAACTAATCGCATGTATTGGAACATCATCCTGTCTCTTCATCCAATCAGCTGTGACATTAGCTCCCCCCCAACACCGCCATGATTGACAGCTGTGAGTTTCATTCACACATAATAATCTCCTACGATTCCCAGCATGCATTTCAACAAACCTGCCTTATCAGCCAGTTTCAGCTTCATCTCGCTCACATTAATCAGTCGGTTAATAATTAATAATTCATCTTCTGCCCCTGAGTTTAGTCTCTTTAGCAGCAGACTGTCTGTCTGTTAAATAAACTTAGTGCTAATTAGCATATGTTAGCATGCTAACACGCTAGACTAAGACCACCGTGAGGAGTTCATAGTCTCACATGTGACACCTTCACATTTCTGATAAAATGCTTTTTGTTTCCTTGGCGAATATAAATAAATACATGTTAATCATAAATCAGTTGTTCACTTCAAATAAACCTTCATTTTTATCAGTCCTGGTTATTCTGAAGCTAATAAAGTGATTCTTGTTTACTTTAGGTCTCTCAGACAGCTGCAGCTGATCCAGAGTCCTCACTAAGACCAGGAGAGACCACATCAGTCCAGTTCTTAGATCTTTACACCGACTTCCTGTGTGTCAAAGAACTGACTTTAAAATACTCCTGTTGCTTTATGAAGTACTGAATGGTTTATTAGTGACGTGCTGCTCCTTTATGAAGCGTCCAGACCTCCCAGATGGTCTGGGATCAGGTCTGCTTACTGTCCCCAGAGTCCAACCTAAACTGCAGAGCCAACACTCGGTTTTTATGCTCCACAGATCTGAAACAAACTCCCAGAAAACTGCAGGTCTCAGTTATTTTAAATCAGGACTTCAAACTTTCTGTTTGAAGTTTATTTGGTTAAATGTGAGACTTTTTATTTGTATGTTGCTCTGGACTGTAATTTTAGTTTCAGTGTCTCTTCAGACACGTTGAGTTGCTGTAAGTAAACCTGCCTGCAGGACGGAGGATTTAGGAAGTTTGGCTTTAGGTCATTAGAAGTAAACAATAAAGGGAGAGTCCAACATTTAGGGAACAAGCTCAGTATCCTGTTAGCTAACGAGCTAACAAGCAGCTGCTTCAGTCGAGTTATAAACTGCTTTCTTTCTCTTTGCTCATGTTGTTTAAACTCTTAAAACTGTGCAGGAAACCCACTGAAATATAAATGTTCTTAATTATCAAAAATACATATTTTAAGTACAGGTGGTTAGGTGTTTCTAAGCTGTAAAAACCATTAAAATTTACCAAAGACTTATTATAAGACTCATTTCTCAACTAAGGTGTGAATTCAGTGGCTTTGTTACTTTGCTTGTTGATTAATGAATAATTAAAGGATTCTAATATATTAAGGGGTTTTAATTGGGTTTCTGTTTGGATTAAGGGCTTTTTAAGGGTAAAGAAAACAACTTAAAACTGACCAACTTTACCATTAAAGCCCACCTTATTTAAAAATGTTCATATTAAGTTATAAAGAGCGTTTTAACCATTTAAAACCCTTTAAACTGCAGAAAACCCATTAAAATATAAATGTACCTTTTATTTTGAGTAAATCTCGCAGGTAATACTTCTGTACTTTTACTCTAGTGACATTGTGAGTGGAGGACTTTTACTGTTACTTAAATAAAGGATCTTCTCTCAGTACCCATAAGTACTCTCAAGGAGTTTCTAAGTGGTAAAAAAAAAACTTTAAAATTGACCATTGACAGTTGTTTAATAACTTCATAATTAAGGTAAATACATTAATAAACAGCTTTCATGCTTTTTGGTAATTTTATTTTAACCCTTAAAAACCCCTTAAACCTCACAGAAAGCCCACTGAAATACACGCGTATTTGCTTTTGATGCTTAAAATATGTCTTTGATAATATTTCTGTACTTTTACTTCAGTAACGTCATGAAGGCAGGACGTTTACTTGTAATGGAGCATTTTTATAATGTGGCAGTAAAGTATCTGAATACACTGTTAAAATTTAAAGTGTTTATATTTAGTTTGCCTTTGTGTCAGTTTTACGACACACAGCGGTCGAGCGACACTAACTTAACACACTCTCTCTCTCCCTCGTTACTCCTGCTCGGCCTGTTTGTTCAGTTAGCGTGTCTAGCTACTGTTCATCAGACACCAGCGAAGAAGAGTGGTCGAACGACACTCACTCTGCATGCTCGCTCTCTCTCTCTCTGTTTTAAAAGAAATAAATTAACTTTGTTTCGTTTGATGAAAAACAGAAAAACTCACCTGAGCAATTTCAGAGATCACCTCCCTCCGATCAGAGCTGTGTCATTCTGAGGACCGAGTGTGTGTGTGTCACTGTGTGTGTTCACGTGTCATCAGGGGCCTCCCGGTGTGTGTGTGTGTGTGTGTGTGTGTGTGATCACATCATATCAAACTCCAAAGGTTCACTGTCTTGGTGTTAGCTTTACAAGCCGGCTGAAGTTAATGTTTAACCTGCTGCTATCTGTGGACACACACACACATGCATGCAAATACACAGATGTAACACACACCGAACCAGCAGGACTATGTGTGTGTGTGTGTGTGTGTTGCAGGAGGCCTTTGACCGACAGTCACTATCTGGATCAGAGTGCTCTGCAAAGGTCTCTTCACACACACACACGCGCACGCACACGCACGCACGCACGCACGCACGCACGCACACACATGCACGCACACACACACACACACACACACACACACATGCACGGGGAAAACATGGCAGCTGTTGTCTCCTGTCGTCGTTCTCGTGTTAAATGAAGGTTAAATACAATTAAAAACGCCTTAAAACAAGCGTTTAAATCTCCATTAAATCGTTTGCTCTGATGGATTGAATGGTAAAGTGTCTCTGAGCTAATTAAACAGCTAGCTAGCTAGCTAGCTCATTAGCACACCTCCCAGCATGCATTGCATTTGCATTAAACTTCTGCAGACAGCCGCGTTTGTATTAACTTGAAGAGAGTTGTGATGGCGGTTTGTTTTGTGTGGCTCGTAGCAGTTCCTCCCACAGCTGTGACTGCTCAGTCTCAAGTCTGTATCAAGCTACTTAAGCTACTTAAGTTAGTTAAGCTACTTAAGCTAGCTCTCTACACTGCGTTATTATAACTGTCGCTGTGATTGTAGCTGCGACATCAGTTTATAATGTGGACTTTGCAGCCTTGTTTTTTTCAACTTGCACATGTTTTACAGTGGAGCTGTTTGCTAACATGTTAGCCACATGTTAGCCACAGCTACTTTATGGACTACATTTCTAAATGATTTCATACAGCCCTTTAATCTATAGCGCCTCTCGTTCTGCCTGCTGAGCCTCACATGATGATGTCATATGTTGTGTGTAATAATAAGGATTATTTTTTAGTATTAACGTTCAACACATCCCATAATTCATAGCCAGCCAATTAGCACAGCCATGAAAGACTCTATCCAGGTGCATTATGGGAAATGTAGGCTCCACCTCTGATTTAATCTGTCTCTCAACAAGAACTACTTCTGTATGGAGGACTGAATGAAGTCAAAATATAAATTAAATGATTTGGGGGGTTTTTACCTGTAGAACACACAGAGGAGCTGAGAGTATGTTTTCAGCCCTGAGTAGTGTCTGCAGGTCTTCCTGACAGAGTCTTATTTTTGTTGGAAGTTTAACTTCAGGTGTTTTTCTACCTGTAAACAAACTGTTCTGTGTCTTCGTCTGAACTGACGCTGTCAATCATCCGGCAGCTGTGCGGAAACACACAGAGCGATTTATTCTGTTTAGTTCAGTAAATATTAACTCTGTGTGTGTGTGTGTGTTGGCAGTCAAACAGTGAGGTCCTTGATTCGATCAAAGGGGGACGACCACACACACACACACACACACACACACACACACACACACACACACACACACACACACACACAGCGGCTGTTTTGCTGATTTACTCCGTTTATTTTGGGATTTCATGATATGATGAACATGAATATTTACAGTTGGGCTGATGTTCTGTGTGGGGTCTGTGCTGGAGGCCCCGGGGCCCCTTTAACAGCTCAGAGACTTAAACCGTCCTTCACAGGTTCAGCATCTCGCTCCTGTAACGCTGCAGCAGAACCAGAGAAATCCTCTTTTTATTCCACACGTTCTTCTTCTCTCTCAAAACCTGCCGTCTACATTACTGTTCTCTCCTCTTTCTCGCTTTCCTTCTATTGCTTTCTCCGAGTGTTTTCTGCCTCCGGAGCTGTGGAGTCTTGACCTGT
>LKNJ01005482.1:0-24130 GCA_002120245.1 Maccullochella peelii
CCACACTAAGGCCAGAACTTGTGAGCAGGGGTTGCCAGCAGTGGTGGGAGTTAACTGAGTCCATTTACTCAGGTACAGGTCTAACTTCAAGGCACTTGTACTTTACTTGATTACATTTTCAATAATGACTAATGTAAAACCACCTGCACCCCCACCTGGTAAGAAACATACTGAGCAGATACTGTATCTAGTATACTAAATTCTCTCTTCTTTTCATCAGTTTGCACTTGTTAGTGAAGTCTCACTGATGAAATTAATGGTTAGCAGTCAAATGAAGAAAATAATCTAACTGCTCATGACCCATCTTTCTCTTTCTCTCTCTCTCAACACACAGGAGCTTTTTATTTAATTGGTAATCATCCACTCGAGTGCAGCTTTTAAGGCTTTTTATTCTATTCTGTTCATTTGGCCAATTTGGCCTGTAATTGCATGCATTTGTTTGTACTACATGTTTTCTACACGCTGTACCGTGGGAAGAGGAGTTAATTGTAGCAAACACTGTGTTTAGAAAGACTGTGACATGGCAGGACAACACAACACAAATACACTCAAACATATACCAACATATTTTACCTTCCACTTTATGTTCTCTGTGGGTGCTGCAAACTCTTCAGCATGTTTTTTGTTTTTTTACCTCTAATTCCTTACTCAGGGTAAAATGACTCATTTGAATGTGTGTATGTGAGCACAGCGCTGTAGGTTTATCTTTGTGTGTGTGCATATGCATGGTTTGGAAAAGGCAAACCACATTCAAAAACGTTCTGTGAGTGCGTTTGCATTTGCACGTCTGCATGTGCATGACAAGCTTGTAGGGGTATTGATCAAACTCAGGCTAATCTGTGAGCTCTTGTCAGTCTTTGTAATGAAAAGTGTGGAGGCAGCGACGCGGCGGAGATGCAGACCTGATCCAACCCAGCAAATCCGTTAATTGAACAGTAGCAGAGGAAGCAGACTCCCGTGGGAAATTAGACTGATGGATTATTATAGACAATTAGCTGATGGTATATCTCTCTTCCACTTATACAGTACGTTCTTGTTCTAAAGTGGAATCGTTCGCAAAAACAAAAAACATTGTTGTCGATCATCTGACAGCTAAATTACCAGTACATACACATAATTAGTCCACTGTCTTCCTGAAAAGGGCATATTGTTTGTGACAAAATGCTCCTTGGTGTTCTGATGCAAGGACGATCCCTGTGTGCCTGTGTCTGTGTGTGTGGTGCCATTTCTGTGTCTTTGTAAAGGCATTAAGGCTATATAGTGTAATGCATCTGTGATGTGATGGAGCTATTGATGTAATGGCTTGTTCACTTTGAAATAACATTTCTAAAACCTCATTCATTCAACCCAATTCAGAGCAAGTTTTTAAAAGCATCCTAATGCACATTTCCTTTGATTAGCATTGTCCATTTTCCTACTGTATATTTTACATACTGTCAGCAATTTAACTGGTATTTATACCCAGCTACATTTACTTATACAAAACAGAAGAGTCTACAGAAGACTAAGAGTCTACAGCCATGCTAGCAGCTCTGTGAGGCTGTACTTGAGCTAAATGCTCACATCAGCATGCTAACATGCTCACAATCATACCTTGCTCATGCTCACATAATTGTTCACCATGTACGCCATGTTAGTGTAGCATGTTAGCATGTTAACGTTTTCCAATTAGCACTAAAAACAAAGTTAGCTGAGGCTGATGGGAATGTCATTAGTTTTGCAGGTATTTGGTCATAAACCTAAGTATTGGGCTGAAGGACAAAAGCAATGTTGACTTGATGATGGCGCTAGATGAAAAGCTAAGGGATCACTGAAGTTATAACAATTTATCTTGAGGGGGACATGAATGAACCAAAATGTATGCCACTCATGGTGGTGCTGGAGGGAAACTCACCAAAGTCAACAGGATTCATCCCCTGGGCACCATGCATATCTGTACCAAATCCATCTACTAGACGAGATATTTCCCAGGATAAGTGAAAACCTTGACCTGCTGGTGGTGCTAGAGGAAAACTCAGAGGATCACCAAAGTTATTAGCATTCATCCTCGGGGTACTATGAATGTCATGGCAATCCATGTGATAGTTGTCAAGATATTTCAGTCTGGACCAAAGTGGTGGACAGACCAACCGACAGACCAACCGATAATAAATGATGTATTAATCATTCATAAAGCCAAAAGTTACAAATTATAAACCCTTTATAAATGATGCCAGTACACAGAGAATGTGTTTGCACAGGCTCACAGAAAGCAATTGTGCACACCTTAAATATTTCAATTTATGTGTCTCCGTGGTCTTTGTTTTAGCAGGGAAGGATATCCAGTGTAGCATGAGGTCCAAACTACATGGAACCAAAACAACAAACCAAATTATCAAAGCACACAGACAGTGTGCAGACAGTTTGTTCATTTCATAACAGATTTTTGTTTATAGTAGAGTAATTTTCTGAGGTCTTCATATTAGTTCCCGGTACATCCTGGTCTGATAAAAAACAATATCGCCTCTTAGTGCAAGCATAAATGTTACATCATGTTATTAGCAGACACCAGCAGTATTTGAGTGCATATTCACAGATGCAGGAGTGTGTTTCAGGCTCCAGTGCGCGAATGCTTATACAGTGTGTGTGTTTTGGAGGATAGGGGTGCAGCCATGTGTGCAGGTGGTGGTTTTGTGTAGCATCAGATATGGTTGATCAGGTGTATTTTTGTATGGTGTTGTGACTGTGTAAAGCTTGTGGAGAGATCTCTATTAATGTAATGTAATGTTCTCCAGGCTCAGTATTACTGTAATGGAAGCTCAGTGGGGAAAGCACTTAACTGCTACAAAATGTTTACTAAAATGTTTTGCAAATTCATTGTCAGTGTCAAAAAAGGTCTCCAAAAGGGACCAATTTTTTTTTTCAAACCAGAAAGAGTGTCAAAGCAAAATGGAAATGCCCTAAAATGCACTTATTGAAGGTAACAGTAATGAATGGCTATTTGAGCAATCAGCATGAATTCATTTGACTGTCTAAATATTTACCAGACAGGCATTTGTTTTAACTCTGACCTTGTTGTCCTTCAATCACACCAGCTTGTTTGCACTAAGATGTGGCTCAAAAAATGTTAAGGGAGTTGTTAAAGGAGCGCTCCATTAGATCCTTTAAGTATCAAATGCTAACCCCCTGTAGGCTTCAAAGTAGGCTCAGAAAAGTTTGCATAGCTTGCTCCTTTGCAGAGGACAGCAACTGAAGCCAGCTTGAATTCACACCAGGTACAATGAATTCCAATAGCGACCCAGAGTCTCCACAATTGAGCTGTTTATTAAGTTCCATGCAACTGTCACCTCACTAATAAATCTCTAAATACACTACTTTCAGTGGGGCTTTGGAGCTGAGTGAGCAGTAGCATTTCATCTAAGTAGTGTATTCAGCAATGATGTGGACAAACAATAGCTGCAGTTAAATGGACAATATTTCAGTTGGGTTGACAATTTTCAACCCAATTGAAATCATTCTGATTAGAGATTCCAATGTAACTGTACATGGATGCTAAATAAAGTGATCCAATATGATGTGCATTTACATGCCCGAAGCATTTTTCATAATATAACTCTTTTGACAGTGGTTCCGCCTGCTGCAAATGGCTAGGAAGCGTCTAATCTGCCAGAACAACTCGTTGTTTCGAGCCTTTTGACCATCGAGGCGTTAAACAATCCTTAAATCTTTTGAGGTCTCCAACAAAAAAAGTTTTACCAGCCACAGACCAGTTTTATTTTACTGCTGCCATGTTTCTGTCCCTCCCGGAAACTTGTTCCCATCAAACTAATGTTCCCCCATGTGGGGCAAATATGCGCAGAAAGAAAACATTTATTCCAACCATGGAAACAATCAGATTAAGAGTTTCCATGGTTATAAGGAGCTAATATTTTCCAATTGAATGGATAATCCACCCTCTCAAATTGAATTTTGCCAAGGCATAAACAAGTGCACTGTGAGTACACACCTATAGTGTGTTTTGACAAAGAATAAACAAATTCAAACACAAACCACAAAGACTATCGTAAAATACATTGTGGCTGCAGTCACACAGATTTTTCTCCCCATTCATTTCTATGTGGAACGGGGTGAGACGAGAAAACCGACGAGAATTTATCTCTGAGACACATAATTGCACGGCTCTTAAATGTCTGATAGAGGGGGTGGGATTGACCTCTCATGAAATTTGTCTTTTCGCATGTCCCTCCTAGTTAGACATACATATAGTCCCCCCACACATATGCATTTCATCAGAGAGGTCAGAGCGCAGGCGACCTGCAGTGCAGTGCCCTTGGAGCTGTTTTGGGGTTCAGTGCCTTGCTCAAGGGCACTTGGGCAGAGATGGTGGGCACCGTGGATGTGATACAAGCTCACAGCTGAAATACACCCTTTTGTTGATGCCGGGGATCGAACCAGCGGCCTTTTGGCCTCTCTACCTCCTCAGGTGTGTGCACCTGTCAGGTTGTGAAGGAAAGACTGTTAAAAATTGTGATTGGCTAGTGTGAGGTGTGAATTATGAAATTAAGGAGTTAGACAATGCAAGAACACCTATTCCACAGTGTAAACTTGAATTCATCGATTTTTGGCCATTTGGGGGGCAGTGTAACAAGCTGTAAACACCACATTGACATCAGCTTATAATATTAGCATTGATTTGGATGCTAACACAGAACAATGAATCGACAGGGAAGAGACCAGTATAAGTAGGGAAGAAGCTGACGAGGGAATCAGGGGCAGGTGTGTAACGGGGAACAGGTGTAGATAATCAAAGCTAGAGGAGACATGAGGGCAGGAACTGAACAGACAGAACAGACAATACTTCAAAATAAAACAGAAACCAGACAAAAACTAACGGATGTAACGTGTTCGTTCCACTATGTTCACCAGCTAGTCGCTAACTTTGTCTGTGTGGGGTTTGGTGCTGGGCAGGTAGCATACAGCCAGTTTATCTGAGCTTTGTTGCTGAAAACAGCTGCCCACTGCAGCTGGAAATGAGGCTAATGAGAGCGGTGAGAGTGAACCAAAACAGTAAATTCGAAAAGCCAAAACAATGAGCTAAAAGACGCTAAAATGCTCCATAGAGCTGAGAGGAACTGCAGAGTCCAGTGATTCTTCTTCTCTGTGGGTGTGTCACTTTTTACATTACACATAGTAATTTGACCAATTGTTAATATAAAAATATCAATTACTGCAGCTTTAAGTGTTATATAATCTTGTTTAGCAGAATTGTGTTCTGGAGGAAATCTCGTCAAGACATGGAATAATAATACCTTTGAAATGTTGAGGCATCCATTAGATTATATGTTTAGTTTAAAATGTTCGACCTACACCTACCACCAGAAATGGCACCCACTTTGTTCGGGTAGCCTACAAACTGTTCTCTTTTGTGTCATTTTTTTGAAGAATAACAACATCTCCCACTCTGTCTGCTGCCAGTTTTAGTTTCTCCATATGTCTGTGATAAGAGAGTTCTGGCTATGCAAGACTAAAAGCAACGTCACAATATGTATTAGTATATCAGGATCACAGGAGGGAGACGGGTACAGACCAGTTGAACCAAGACTGTGGTCGGTGGATTTAGCTTCTGATTTGTATAAATAAGTCCTTAAATAATATGAATCTAGTCACATCAAAGTTTCACTGATATGTCTAAACCTACAGTATCCACACAAAGGCAGATGCACAAAGGAAACAGTTTGCACACACACATGCACAGATGCACATATCGTACACATGTACACACACACACACACACACACACACACACACACAATACTAAATATATGTCATTGTTGCCTTTGTATGTGAATGAGAAGAGCACCGGCTCTTCAATCAGCTTTCATTTTGACTCTCGTGTTAATCTTGTTGATTTGCCTTTTGGGCCTTGTCTTGACCTCTTGATCGCCATAGCAACAACTCCCAGGAAGTTTTTGTTAGAGCCGGCCATAGAATGGCAGACAAAAGAGGCGATGCCCTCTGGGACGAAAGATTGTCTGTCTGCTCTTATTGTGTGCATCAGAGATTAGAATGGGAGGCTGCATATTGTGGAAATCAGGAGCACAGAGGGAAGTGTGTGTGTGATTATGTGAGCCTGCAGATGTGTAAGGGAGTTCTTGTCTTCGGTAGGACATTTAGTGACTATATATGCATTTTTTGTACTATGACTTGTGTAAAAAGCCCTTTAATGTACCTTTAATCACGTGATGTAGAAAAAGATATAAATGTGTTGCACACACCAGCACGCTCTATCTGTATGTTCATGTAACCATTCAAGGTGGTAATTCTCCCCTTCCAGATTATACCAGCTGGTCCAGGGATTCAGGTCTTTTGGTGATGAACCTGTATCTTTTTTCTCCAGGCTGACATATTTATGATTTATGATCCGCAGAAATCCACAGCTTGCTTAGCATTTTGAGATTTATCATGTGCGTTTCGTATATGTTCCTTTTCCTATGCATACTTAATCTGTTACAAATGAGGGTTTAATGAGTTTTTCTGTGTTATTACTGCAGGACTAAGGTCGTGCAGATATTCGAACAGAGCATATAGCTTTCAATTCAACTTATTTTCTTTAAATGTGGTTGTTTTAAAAGAATTTATTTTTTGTAGTTGGTGTTGGGTTCTTTAGATCTGAGGAAATGCATCAAATGGACTCCAAATGGATTGAAATTACTGCATATTCATTAATTCTATTCATAAAATACTGTATATTAGTCATATTCTCACATTCGTTGTCACAAAACTGGATTAGATTAATATTTACACAGAAAGTAGAGTCATATATAATGCATAATCACAGAACAATGCCATGAACCTTTTTGAGAGATTCCTTTGATATGCACACAGAAATATCTGTGGAGCCCATGTGGGCTGGGCTCCTTTTAAATGTATGACACTTGAATTCATTCATCTGCTATACAAAATTCGATCAATCATTTTAGTTAATTTTCAGTGTCCGGATTGTACCATGTATAGTATAGTGGTGTGTAGTGGTGTGCAGTTTTGACACAGCGTGGGGTTTAAGTGTGAATATGGCATGCTGTGTGTTCCACCTTCACTCTGTGACAATATTGGTTCATTTTGAGGAGTCTGAGACTTTCTGTAGGCTACTTCCCTAAAACAAAGTACTGCTAAATTGGTTGTAGTGCTGCATTCATGTTGAATTTGATTGGAATAACAGTCATTGATAGCGCTTTGATTTTGAGACTCTTTTTTTCAAAATACAATAGACTAAATCTTACAAAATTGCCTTACCTAACAAAAATAAATATTGTATATTTACTGGATTATGTGAGTGTGTGTACTCGCATGTTTTTAAGTATGAAGTGGCTCAGGTCATCTCGCAGCTGCACAGCATATACTGTCCTCTGGCATTTACTTTTCATCATTGAGGCCCTGACCTCTGGCTATTGGCTCCTACATTCAGCCTCGAAGAAAATATACATCTCACAGGAGAAATGAGGATGAGTTTCATGTGCACCAAGATTTCAACATGTTTGAACAGAGAAGATGACTTTGAGGCTGTATTGTTTCTTTCTCAGCTGACCTTTAGTTTGAAATAAAACCAAGATTATCAAATACCTATTTTTTTTTCCATTCCATTCCATTACTTTTTTTATGTTTGTTGCAATATTAAAAACCTACACAGCACGAATGGAAAATATAAAAATGACACCGGCTGTTTAACTGAGCACACTGCACAATATTCCCCTTTGTTTTTTGATGTAGTTCTTCCCTTCCCATCATCCTCACATCCACATTAATGCATTTAAGTCAAGGTTGTGGAGGACATGCCTCTGTTATTTTTTCTCCATAGGTCAGTGCATTTTGTTCCTAACAGAGCACCAATTATTAGCCATCACTGTGAGGGATGAGGGTGTGCCTGCATGCGGCATGGTAGTTATTAAAAAACCAGGATGGCTTCATAAACAAGTCTTGTACTAATAGAACTAAATATGTTATGTTTATGTTCCGCTGTGGGCTTGTTTTTGTTGTGACGGAAGGAGGGTTGTTAAGCTGATTAGTAGTTTAGTATTCTACAAGCCACTGAGATTGGATCAAACTTTTAAAACTTCTGCACACATACACTGATAGTTTTTAAACAGACATTTTGGTAAATGCGCTTATAAGATCTACACCACTCTCATATCTGTGTATTAAGTATGGAGCTGGAGCCAGGAGACAATTAGCTTAGCTCAGCATACAAGCAGGGAAAACAGCTAGTCTGGCTCTGTTCAAAGTTAAATATTCTGTTGATCAGCTCCTCTAAAGCTCACTAATTAACACATTTGTTTAATCTAGACACAAACAGAAATGTAAAAAAGACAATTTGTTATTTCAGGGGAAGGAGGTGATTAGCTTTGCTTAGCTTTATATGAACTTAAAGTAGTGAAACTATTTCTATAACAGTTTACCCATCTACCCAGCACTTTTTTAAGGAATCTTTTGGGCATTTTGGGCCTTTATTAAGAGTTGACAGATAATGAGGGTAGAGAGAGAGATGGGGAACAACATGCAACAATGCCCTATTTTTCTACACGTCTAACATGTTAATTAGTGAGCTTTGGAGATGCTGGTAGGCGGATTTAGTTATCTTTGGACAAAGCTAGGCTAGCTGTTGGCTAGCTGTTCCCATTTCCAGTCTTTATATTGAATGGACAGATATGGGAGTGGTATCTTCTCATCTAAATTCAGAAAGTAATAAGTTTATCATCCATCTTTCAGTTCAAGCAGTGGTCAACAGAGATCGGCCCACAAAAGTCAGTGCAGCTCAGGTGAAATCTCTTCTCCGCTCCGCGCACTGCGGGCATCGCACCACATACACAATAATGGTAAGGCGCGCGCAAAAGCTGTTTTTCCACAATACTATGAATACGCCATAACTCTTTGCAACCAAGAAAAAAAAAAGAAAATGTCAAACTACTCCTTTAAATTGTCACAAATTATAGATTAAATGAACAACATACAACTTATTAACTATTAAGGCTTTTTTTACTTTGGAAAAGAGCCAGAATACCTGTTTCACACTGATTTCAGTCGTTATGCTAAGCTAAGCTAATTGCCAGATATAAGAGTAGTATCAATCTCCTCATCCAACTCTTGACAGTAAAATAAGTGCATTTCCTAAAATGTCAAACTACACCTTTAATGCATTATGTAAAGCACTTTAGATTGCCTTTGTGTATGAAATGAACTATTTTTGCTTTGCCTTGTAGGGCCGTAGACCTGTCACTGATGGGATCTTATCGACTTCTGTTGCCTCATATTCCTTAATGCCTCCATGGAGCTCATCCAGACCACCCAGGTTTCCTTGCTGCCTCAGGAAGGCCCTATAGCTACCTGGAGCAGCAACTCCATTCCCCCTTACTCCAATTTCCTGCTCCTCCCCACTCCTTCGGAACCGCTTCTGGACTTCACCCCGAGTGATGGCTCTTTCCTCCTAAACAGCACCTGCCAGAACTGCAGCAAACCTGAACATGAATCCCTCCCTGGTCTGGCTGGAATCTTCATCCCTCTTATCTACGGGATAGTGTGTGTTGTGGGCCTTGTGGGCAACACTCTGGTCATCCACGTTATTGTCAACTACACCAAGAATGAGTCAGTCACCAACATCTACATCCTCAACTTAGCCATTGCAGATGAGCTCTTCATGCTGGGCCTGCCCTTCTTGGCGGTGCAGAACGCTCTGCTCTCTTGGCCCTTCGGCTCTCTAATGTGCCGTGTGGTCATGACAGTGGACGCCATCAACCAGTTTACCAGCATCTTCTGCCTGACTGTGATGTCAGTGGACCGCTACCTGGCTGTGGTGCACCCCATCCGCTCCTTCTGGTGGCGCCGCCCACGTGTGGCCAAGGCCATAAGTGCCACGGTTTGGGCAGGGTCCTTTGTGGTGGTGCTGCCGGTGGTGGTGTTTGCCAACGTGCTGAAGGATGGTGGGACCTGCAGCATCGTGTGGCCTGAGCCAGCAGAAGTGTGGAAGACGTCTTTCATCGTGTACACGTGCACCGTGGGCTTCTTCTGCCCCCTGCTGGTCATCTGCTTGTGCTACCTGCTGATCGTCATCAAGGTACAGCATTTACAATAATGAGATATGTTTGGTTAAGATAGAGTTGAGAACTGGGAGGAGCATTTTTCTTTTAACAATATACTCAGTGTTACTTAACATAGAAACATGGGACTCTCCTGAATAACTTTATCATATTTATGTTATGACCACCACTTTTAATTATCTCAACTTAGTTTCAGGTCTTCTCAGTCATTTTGGCATGTGGACGGCTCAAAATACTACAATACCCATGAGCCCTGGCTGCCGTTTCTATGGAGAAGAAGGAAATCAGAGTCATAGTGAATTCAAAATATTTTGTCATTGAGTTTGTGAACAAAACATGGCCCCATAGTTGCTGAATTTATCCCAAATTGACCCAGACTACATTGTATTTTCAGTTTTCTCAACACCGTAACCTTCCACTTTTTTGCGATGCACATTACAGAATTTTCAGTTTTGTGACTGGATTTCTTGCTGAAATGCATCTTGGGAGTCGTGGAAATCTACTTCCCTGAAGTTTGCATGTACACAGGCTTGTACCTTCGACTTTTTATCAAAGAACCAGATATTTTCTAACAGGGTTCTTAATCTTTTGTACTGGAGAGTTTCATGTCCATCCAAGTTGTAGAAGTGCAGTGAATCACGTAACATTGTCTATGGGGAAAATAAATGTGACTTTCACTTCTAAAACCAGGGGTGTCTGAAATAACATCTTCCACTTTTCAACTCTGTTGCATTACATTATTTTTAAGTGAAAGATATATTTGCAAAAACTGTAGTTTTTATATATTCACAGAGAAATATCACCAAATAAAGCTGCAGTTTGGAGAAGCCCTTTAACGCATTAACAATTCTCATCACAAACTGCACACATTGGTACACACTAATATCCTTTAGAATTGGACTGTCCTCTGTTGATATTACTAATGATGTTGGAGGGCACCAAAGCAATATTTACACAGAAATAATGGAGCGTTAATGTGAATGAATGAAAAACAGAAAGTATGCACCACAATATATGACACAAATAAGGATACCTTCCTTTTATTACTTGTAGAAATATACTTAATTTTTTTTTTACAGTATAAAGTAGTGTTGGTGTTCTCAATAATAATGTATCAAAAAAAGTGTTGCTCTCTTAACAGCTTTAAATAGTTAAAGGTCCAGTTCACCCAAATCACAAAAAAGCATATTTTCCCTTTAACCACAAGCCATGCATATAGTGTTAGTTATATGTTTTGACCTATTTCACTGTTTCAGTCATACTTTTTTCTGTATCTCACGTCAGAAACGGTCAAATCATATTGTATTTGATATGACATAGCAGCATTTGCACTGTAATGCATTTCAAAAATAAAATGTGAAACCCCAATTTTGCCAAAAATTTTACAACAAAAAGTAGGAAAGGAGGGCATGATGCTTAGGATTAATATGGTAAACAGGTTTCCGTGTTCTGTTAATTCTAAAGCACTGAAAAATTACAAAAACATGTGTTTAAAAAAAGTGTATTTCCAGGAAGAGTGCCGTACAGTACAGCCGTACAAGACAATCCACAGACATCACTGTCAACAGTTTCCATACAAACTATTTCTTAGGCATAAAGTGGTTTAGTTTCATTCACCTTTGTATTGGGATGGCAGCAGAATCTCAGGTGAGGTTAACTCAGAACCTCAGCAGATAAAATGGCAAGATACTGATTGAGAAACATTTTTTGGGGGGGGTGAGCTGACCCTTTACTAGTAAATATGTGTGTTTAAATAAGACAGGTAAAGTTCTTTATCTTTTCTTTCAAAGGTGCGCAGTGTTGGAAAACGGGCGCAGGCTACATCCTCTCGGCGCAGGAAGTCGGAACGTAAAATCACCAGGATGGTGGTTGTCGTGGTGGCAGTGTTTGTCCTTTGCTGGCTACCGTTCTATGCTCTGAATATCGTCAACCTCCTGATGGTCCTGCCTGGGGACTTCAGGGGGCTCTACTTTTTTGTTGTTGTGCTGTCATATGCAAACAGCTGTGCCAACCCCATACTGTATGGATTTCTGTCTGACAACTTCAAGAGAGGCTTCAGGAAGGCCCTGTGCGGCACTTCACGTAGGGTGAAGAACAACGACAGGGCCGGCACTGAGGTACAACGACCAACAGAGGAGTGGGGCGGCATTGTGCTCCAAGCACCAGAAAGTGAAGGAGTCGCCAACGTGCATAGGAAAGACTGTGGTGCAAAAGAAGAAGAGGGGGAGGAAATCAATGGAACAGAAGGGGCCATGCAGATGAGTGAAATAGGCAAAACGTCACAGAATGGAAACCACAGTGGGGTAACAGAGGGCTCAAGGACACAGGTCGTGCTGAGAGGTAAGCCTGAGCCGGAGCACTCTGGTCAGAGTGCCAAACATGGAGAACTGTCTGGGACAGGCCCAGGCTTTGATCCTGCTCAGGCAGCGTTCTCTATGGCCAGTAAAAGTAGAGACAGCAGGTCACAACCTGAAGAACTCCTGGACAAAAACTCTGTGCTTGAAATCAGCTATCTGTAACAGCTGTTTTCAGTGGATTTTGGTACATGTATTTTAAAAAGTTTCTCACAGATATTTGAAACGGCTGTGCCAACAACTGCGGATTACAGATTACAGGCTCAGTGTTCATGTGGAGTGACTATTTTACAACATGCAAATCT
This sequence comes from Maccullochella peelii, assembly GCA_002120245.1. Lineage (NCBI taxonomy): Eukaryota > Metazoa > Chordata > Actinopteri > Centrarchiformes > Percichthyidae > Maccullochella > Maccullochella peelii. The sequence continues at coordinate 12,727 of LKNJ01005482.1, forward strand.
TTGAAGTTTGGGACAGATCTTTTTTTTCTTGGCTGAAATACCAATTTGTATGTTGTCATAGTCTGCCAATACCAATGCAATTGTTTTTGCCATGGTGTGAGAATGTAAAAATAATGTAACCATTGTGTAACCATGTTGGATTTCAACCAATGGAAACCTAAAAGGTAGGAAGAACTCATTTAAATGTCTAAAACACAATGCCTTGGAAAATGGCTGCAAGTATTATGAAGTACAGTATGCAATTATTGTTGCAAATAGCCACAGACATGCAGAAACACAATGAATTTAGATTTCTTTAAATGTTTTTTTCTTGTCTCAATTTCTCACTGTTGATCTTGAGAGTGAGACTGTTTTGCCAGCTGGTATGATATGGTCCCTTTAAACTGACAAAAGCCCAGATTGTAGACCTGGAAGGTCGTCTAAGATTGATGTAACCCTGTATATTTGGGTGGTGGGAAGGAAACATGTAGAAGAGAGTAAGACAGAATACAAGTTTTTTTAAAACACACAAGATAGACAAATGTTAAAAGCACAGCTTTTTTTAGCAAAGATCTTTTCTTGAAGGATTCTCTACTTCCTGCAGAGAATTGATTGGCTATGAAGGTTGAAATAGTAGGGGTGTGTTCTGTGTATTGTGAACTCTATATTTCATGTCTTGTTTAAGGCTCATAGACTTAAGTCAAATCCCAGATCAGCAAGTTATATCACAAGCCCAACTTGCCACATAATTGTTTTTTCCTCAGTTTGTTGTCTATGATCACAACAAGTGCAGTGTTTGCATTAAGATGTTGTATTATCAGCAACGTTGTCAGAGCTTTGCTAAAGTACTAAAGCCGAGCGTAATGTGGTGAGTGGGCTAAATAAATGTTTACAGATAATGTAAATATTTTTGTCCCTTAATAAAACTTGGTGTTGTATGCAATCATGTCACTTAAACTACTGCACAGTGTATAAATGTATACAGTATGTAATATGTACATGACATGTTTGTCATTATGACCTCAGCTTAACTGTATGTTGTTCACCAAGAAAGACTTAAAACCAATAAAAAATAATCCTCTACTTTATTGTAAAATGCTTCTTTTACAAAATCAGGAATCTTGATGTCTATTTTTTAGTAGCAGGTTCAAACAAGTCAAAGCTGTAGCACAGTTTATTCTGCAAGATGAAAGACTAAGGCTGCCCTCTACAGGTAGACTAGAAGGGGAAAAAATATTACAAGACTCAAATGATGGCTGGAACACAGCAAAAAAGGACATATTTTAGATAACATCATAGTTTCAATCATTTCAAGACACCCAATGTGTTACATGGTCTTATGCAGTTAGTAATAACATTACAGATCTGGATAGTGTCTTGAGGGAAACTGAAAAAAAAAGAAAAAAAAAAAAAAAAATAGTGTAATTTCACATTTTTCCCAGATTCATTTTTACATCCAGCCATGAACGAACTGATCCACTCATCCATCCATCCATCTTTACTCAGGGACGACGTCTCCTATCCATTTGAGGTAAGGCGGGTTGCCCTGGTCAATAGGCAGGCTGATGACCTCGGCCACCTCATATGGGTGGTTAGAGCTGGAGAGGACAATGAGCAGTTATGTGTCAGCTGAGTGCACAGGCAGGTACACATATAAAGAGCAGTAATTAAAGCCATGCTCTTTGACTGCATGAGTCATGGCAGGTAATGGAGCAAACGATCAGCACAGTGATCCTGTGAGAGTATGTGTTGGTCAAGGTGTTTTCTGTATCAAGTTTAAAAATAAACTTACCGGACATATTCAGCAAGAGCGGGCACCTTGGAACTTCTTGTTTTAATCATCTAAACAGGAGAGAGACACTGAATCAGCTTGAATTTGAATTGTTTGCCTTCTCTCACCCAGTATGACAAAGTCTATGAAATGCTCAAGGTTTTTGACATTCCTGATCCCGGAAGTCTGTCTCTACTCCCTACTGCTCAATCACCTTTGCAAGTGATGCAGGCCATGAAAGACCACAAGCTAACATTGGTCACGGTTGAACATACAGTCTGACATGTCTGGGTAAGGACCTGAAGGCACCATGATGACCTAATCTGATGCGGTGAACATCTCGATTCTCAAAAGACATAAATATCATGTAGTCTGTCTGATCTGGGAATTTATCTCACGCAGATTTTAAAGATGTGGCAAAGTGAAGTGGACAAGTTAGAGGGATTTGAAATTAGGGATCATTTATCTATACTGTTCTTACATCAAAACAGTTGATGTTGCCAAAGGCAAGTAATCTGGCTTGACATCAATGATTGAGGCCTAGCCAAAAATGCACCACTGTAGAAAGTTACAGCCCACAGATACCCCTTTTCCCCTTCTTTTAAAGAAGTCCTATTTAAATCATTTACAAGTTTAATGATACTCAATGTGTAGAAGCCACATACTGCCATGACCCAAGCTCACAGCTGAGAATGTGTGCTTTAATGTTGAGTCATTCAAACAGTGACTAAATAAAGCAGGAGAGATGCCAGATTCTCCACTAGCTAATCTTGTTTTACACTGTTTTGTTTACATGTCTTGTCCATTTCATGGTACTTTAATGATAGTACATGTGGTAGAAGTAACAGAAGCAGCAGTAATGGTTACAGGTGCAGCTGTAGCAATGATAGTATTAGAAATAATAGTAGCAGTGATAGTAATTTACCCTGTGGTGTAGAAATAGGATTTAGCTGCATTTAAAGTAAATTTTACACAGATATTACATATTAGAAAATATTACAATTCTTAGTCAACACTCACCAGCAGCACCTCATTGTCCTCCTCAATCTTACCCTGCCATTCATATCTGAACAAGACAAAATAAGACATTTGTCATTTAATAAATCCTAGGCATTCATCCTTATTTGTTTATAAAGGACAAAATAATTTATTTCAAATGCTGCCTGAGAAAAGCCTTCATCCATGACCTGTCTTTAAGCAAAAACACCCTGTACACTTCGAAAACACAGATAACTTGGTGTAGCATGACACTGAAAAGCAGCCGTCTCAAAACTCACACAGATGTGATTGCTGGGACAATGTTGACACAAGCGGCTAGCTTCTTTTCCACAATACCCCTGTGAGATAGAAGAAAAAAAATGAAGCAGCCACCAGAGTTTGTACAACTTTATAAGGGTAAAATTCAAGCACTTTCAAGGTACCTAAACCAAAAATTTCCAGACTCTCGAAGCCTTTATCATCACACCTAAATTGTTACTATAAATGACAGATGACAAATATTAAGAATTAAGATGTTGCTGACTGTATCACCTGGCCAAGTCTTTAGCCACTGTCTCGTTAGGACAAGTGACAAAGGCGGCAGAGTGTGTGCCCGACGTGTACGTCTCGGATGCCATGGAAAACGCCCTCAGTCCAACAGTCCTCAGCAGCTGGAACATAAACACACTCAGGAGCACCGTCTGGGGGAGAAAAAGCAGAGGAGGAAGAGGATGAACAACAACCAGCCAACATTTTGTGTCCAAAATACATTAGAGCAACACATGGAGTTCAACAGACATGAACCAACCATCACAAGTAAAATGTGGTGTGTTTAGAGACATCTGCATGCAGCATCATGGAAACGCACACTCACCACAGCCAAAGCTTTCAAGGATCCACCTTGCAGTGTCTGTGCACCGGGCGATCCAATGCGCATCGCCTGAGCGGGTCAAAGACATAACGGTCAGCCAGCCAACATATTCACACATTGCTGCCATGTTTCAAATGTGAGAGCTGCTAATATGCATTCAAAGCTGGAGCCTTTTTAACGTTAACTCTGCCCAATAGGGTATCTCCACACCAAGTTTACAACGTAGGTATACAAGGAGAAATGTAAATATGCTTAGTAGAAAAACACGATTTCATGAACGCAGTGCTATGGCTGTAGTACAGTAGCAATGTGTGCATAAAGATAGTCTTCGTCTCTCGTTTAACGTTACTTTACCTTATTTCATAAGATAAGATCTGTAGAAATCAAGCAGCCATTTGCCCGCAAGGATAATGCAAGTGTGACAAACAAAAACTTTGTATGAACCTCTAAACAGTCGCAGTGTCTAGTTTATTGGTGACCAGGTGTGTTAAGCTAGTAGCATGTGTGAGCGCTAGTAGTAACGTTACTTGTTGTTAGTCGGGAGCACTGGGGACAAAAACTGCGAGACGAACTGACTAAAATGTCAGATAATTTGGTTAATACGAGCGGGGAAAAGCAGCACCTTTTATGAGTGTTTTTTTTCCTTCTAACTTACCTTCTGACAGCTGTCTAGCCTCTGCCCAGCGAGCTATACACTCTATCGTAAAGCGTGACGGCTTTATGTTTATGAAACTGTCGTAAATCAGCATTAGGCTGACAAACGAAGGTGCGTCTTCAGCAAAAAACTATAAATCCTTTTATATTCTTTTCATTATCCCATTTTTCCATGTATGTTAGTAAGACATAATAATAATAACAAGTAAATTAAGAATAAATTATCGATATGATGTTGTCAATCGGAGTAGATTCAGTCCATCTAATCGTGATCAATGAACCAAAACAGCATCAATCATGTAGATGTATTGATCAATCAGTAATGCAAACACATGATGATATACACCATGTCTTCTTAGTCGTTAGGCTACACTCTTCTATGTTATGTGGTGTCTTACAGTAGGCTAAGGCACGTACACCAGACTTGTTCTTCTTTTCCTTGTTTTGTTGTTGTAAAATATAAACGTTTGGCTGTTTTAGTGGATATTGTGCGGAGATGCCTGTAGGGGAATAATATCCCCACTAGTTGACTTGATCTAGCTTTTGATAAGTTTTACTGTTTCACCGCTAATCAACTAGAGGGCGGCAAAGTGCAGGGCAATCCATTCAAAAATACAATTGATTGCAACACAGTAGAAGAACTATGAAGGGTCCTCCAGGTCTCTGAAAACATCCTTGCATTGCTGGTTCAATGCAGAGGTTTCGGTTCAATTCCCGGCCAATGCAACCTTTAAACTGTATACACACAAATACACACAATACATTTTTTGTGTGCAGAAACTATGCCCTCTGTGTTATGGGATGTTATTTTATGGGGAAATGGTTGAAAATCCATCCAACCCACTGGCTTATCATTTCTGCAAGACTTTGAGTGGTCATGCTGCACTCAAAGCAGTCTGAAACAGATACCAATAATTATGTGTGCACATTACATGCACATGCATGTAATGTGCACACATACTGATCTTCCACTACTGCCACCAACACTTTAGAATTAGCTTATTAAACATGCAGTGGGAGCAAATAACCATATGATGGCAGCTTTTGTACAGCAGACAGGACAAGAATATGCTTTATGATCAGCTCTGGTACCAGCAACGACTGTGATTGTCTGTATGCACACTAATGATGCTTGCCCTATGTGTGTTCGTGTGTGTGTGTGTGTGTGTGTGTGTGTCTGCACAAGACAGAAAGCCACTTTGTTTGATAACATCCACCACCTCTCTCACACTCTCCTCTCTTCGCCTTCATCCTTGATTAAAGAATGAGACAAGCATGTCACACTATGTACACACACACACACACACACAAACGCACTTAGAGGCTGTTGCACGTGCACTCAGGACAAGATAGATTGAGCTGAAGCTGATGTGATGGCTCTACCAGGAATGCATGGACACATAAAGACGCAGCGAGATGTATTAGCGGAGGTTGTCAAGCTTTTGCAAGAGCAATGAGGAGCGATGGAAGGAGGAGGGATATGTTGGTGGGAGTGAGGGGGGGGGGGGCTTGTTCCCATGGAAACTGTGCAGTCAGCACATCTGTACATGTTATGCGCTGTCCTCTCGCATCGGCCTTTCCCCACCACAGCTGGACATGACAGCATGCGCTCACATGTAAAAGACGCATACACTCATGCAAATACGCACAACCGCTGTCCTGACCCCGTTGCCATGGCGACCATAGAGCCCTCGACCCATGGGATGTTATCTTAGTATATGAAAAAATGCAGATGTGTTTGTTTGCATGTGTGTGACAGAGACCAGACATCCACACAAGTTGCTACTGGCACTGGGCAACTGTCTTGCACTCCCTGTTTCATCACCAGATTTTATCCTCCCTTTTTCTCTCCCTCTCTCTCTCTCTTTCTTTCTCTCTCTCTCCCTTTCCTCCTGTCCTTTTCCTTTTCCCTCTGTTTCTCGCCCCCTCTCCCTCCAAGCATGAGGAGAATCAATATGTTTTCAATTTGCAGCAGAGCCTTTCTCCTCTGCATCCTAATCAGGCTCCACTGGTCCTTTAACTTCCAGAGAGAGAGAGAGAGAGAGAGAGAGAGAGAGCATAGGAAGAAACAAAGAGAGAGAGAGAAAAGAAGAAGAAGTGAGTAAAGGCGGTGCCAAACCAAAAGACATTTCTGATATGCAGCTAAGATGTCAGGATCAGTGTTGCATGTGCTAAAGAATATGTTTCTGCTGTTTCACTACAGCTATATGATGCCTTTAGAGAGCAGGAGTCCAGACGTCACATCCGGTGAATCTGCTGTTTCACTAACTTCTGTAACCCATTGTAATCTCTCATTGAAGGTTTCTTTCATCAGTCTTTCTGAGAAATTGAAACATGTTATAGAGATTTACTTTCAATTTTCCAAGATAAATGAATATCTAGAACAGCACTTCATCATTTTAACAAAGTTAAACAATTCATTTGTTAGCTTTCAAAATAACTACAGATCCCATAAAGTTTTATCAGCGTGACAGTGTGCATATTGTACGTCATCTGTGTCTCCTTTATCCAGGATACTTTTTTCTAATGTCGCCTTTCCATCTTTTTAGCTGTAATCTTTGCTGTCTGAAAAGCATCTGTGCTGTTCAGCCCTACCTGTCCATTCTCATAGGTTGCCACTTGACTGTCCTCGTGCCACATGATGTGAGATGTATAGATGGGAGAGATTCCCTTGTTTATGACATGCAAGCATTCACATTAATTTACAAGTCAATATGGTTGCAGAGTTGGTCATGTGAGGGTTAAACAATACTATGCATTGACAATACAGCACTAAACGTACAATTTGGGTTTAATTACCTTGAATGACAGGCTTTGTTTGATTTTTCAGGCTCTTCTATATGACATGAATGTCATATGGGAGCGTCTCAGTCTGTCAAGCTGCCGACGTTTAACTCACGACGGTCATGGGCTTCTGGGAAATGGTGGTTGCTAAAAACAGAAGTTTTAAATACAAAACAATATTGCATTGTTTTTTAAAGAATTTACCATCCTAGACAAGTAGAGTGTGCCACATGACATAATGTTGAGCAAGGCCTTGTTCCAAGGCTGGATTTGTAGTTTGTTAGCATTATTATGAATGGCAATCAGGTTTTGAATATGGTGTTTTCTTACTTTTGGACCCGGAAGTTCCAGTTTCATGTCGGCTCTCTATAGATACACACCAACCATCTGAATACAGTGGGCATGCCAGCAACACTTCCATTACACATGTTAGTATTGTTCATTCTTAAAGGTGCCTTGTGGTGTTTTTGACCACTAGTGGTACTGTACAGCAATATTTTGATGAGCTAAAAAGATAAATGCTCTACCAGCACAAACATAAGGATGCACACCACAGGTACATTTTCATATATTTTTATGTCAGTTATACTAATGTGCTGTTATTTTGCTCCCCATCATAAAGCTGTCCGTTGTCTATTCATGTATTTCTATGTGACATTGTGGTATTTTATTTGGTGGGTGCATTACAACGATCTCTAACTTCCATCTCCTAATGTGGCATTTTGTTTTATATAAATTATTTCTTTATTGGCTCCTGTTACTATTGGCTGCTGTAATGACAAGATTTCTCCACAGGGATCAGTCACTATCATCTTATCTTCTTGTGCTTGTAAGGCAAACAAAGTCATCCAGATTCATTAAGATACATTATGTCTGAATTGCTTTTAATAATACTGTAATCTGGCTCTTACATTGTACATGTGGGGACAGCATTTTGGACCTCTGACCTCAGATGTCAGTGTCAGCTACAGATCAGTGATCCTGGAGCTGGTGAGGATTCAATGTTTGGCTCAAGGACACTTTAGCAGGGCTGATACTTGCCAACATGGGAGCTTGAACCGGAGTCTTTTGGTTGGAACACAGACTTTAGACTGATATCAGCCTTAAGGCCTTTGTACACTGTAAGCAACTTAACTGGTGTATTGCTCTATATGCACTGATGTCACTTTTTCTTGTGATACCACGTTCGATCTAGCACTAAGTGGCAAAGTTGCTATAAATGGCGGGAGCTGTGATGGTGGAAGAAAAACAAACATAAATTTTGATCATGTAAAACCCATTTGAATCGATAATTGAACGCTTTGGTACATCTTACACGAAGTTTGGAGCATGAATGTACTCTGCACATGCAAAATTAACAAATTTAAACAAAAGGCTTGTTAGATTATGAGATATATTTTGGTCAGAGGGTTGCACTAGCTCACAGAGTGTCCAAATAAAACTGGTTCATCCTCTGGGAAGCATTAATGCACTCAATTTCATTCCATTTCTGTCCATTAGAGTTTGATATGTGTGGTGTACAAGTTGAGATTTGAGTTTGACCTGAAAGTGGTGTTAGAGGAAAGCTCAGGAGGTAACTAAAAACATTAGGATTCATCCTCAGGGGACCATGAAGTTCCAGAGCAAATTTCATCTAAATCATGACTCAATGAATTGAAAATTCTTTTTTACTTCCTGATCCAAAGGAACCCAAAATAACTTTGCAACTCTATAGGACATGAACAGACTTCTTTCTGTTAATGCTATTTGCACTATGACTACACGATAACTGTAAATAAGCTGATACAGAATAATGACAAACAGTTGACAGAAGATAAGGTATAGGCTCTGTATAGGCTGGTGTTCTTGGACGAATGTCAGCTCAGTATCGTCCACACTGTGAGTACCAGCCAACACAAACCACGGAAAGAGTCAGAAATACACTGAGAGAGAAGCTTCAACTGGAAGTCAGAAAAATTAGGAAGGAGATTATTGAAAAAGATGAGAGTGAAAAAAAAAGTTAAAGAAATCTTGATTGAGCTCCTGTCTTTCTCTCCTTCTGCTCTCCTCTGCCCCCATTAATGCTGACTTCTGAAGAGGGAGGACCGCCTTGGGACCTCCCTCGTTCACCCAGGAGATGAGAGGAGAGAGAAGTTCACCTCTGTAACAGCAGGGTCTGGGAGACAATCCCTTGGAGGACTGAAAATCCACAGCAATTAGCCTGTCTCTCCCTCTCTCTCTTCATCGTACCCATTCCTGCACTTATCTGCTACCCAAGGCTTAAGGATGGAGGCATACATGTTTTCTGGTGATTAGCTCTTTGACCTGCAGTCTTGACCTTGAATATGAGGCTTTTTATAGGTGACTAGTTACTCATTATGAAACAAAATAAAAATGTGTTTTATTGCTGGAACAGCTACATGAACATGGAGGTTTCTTGTTTCTTCATTCTGAGCAACATGAGCTCTCACGCAGAGATTAATAAGAGTAACTCCCTACATTATCAGTCTTCATTATCAACATTATTTCAGTCAGTATGTTGTCCTGTTGTTTGTTTTTATTGTTGTTTTTTTGAGCCCAGAAAGACTAGCAACTGCTTTGTGGAAGCTAATGGGGATTCGAATAAAGAATAAATGTTTTTAAATGTTTTCTTCATTTTATCATTTTGCTGTGTAAATTAAACATTGTTTTTTTCTTTCTAAGTTCATTAAGGGGAATTTCCTGCCAAGTAGGATTGATACACAGGAGGGTCCAAGTCACATAGTAGGTGAATGACCAAATAATGTGTACAAAAAAAAGAACTGCCAGGTTTCATGCAAAAGAAAAATTACAAGCAGGACAGCACTCAAATTAAATTGTTAATTGATGCATGGGTGTTTCAGGCATGAGTTAACGAGCAAGCAGTTTGCACACTGAAAAAGGGTGTTTGCGTGTGATTTTTATGTTTGCTTTTTGCTTTCGAGGATTCAGAACTCCTCTACAAGTTCTGGGGTTGAGTGCGTTGATGTATTATTTATTTAATGCAAATGAACCCTGAAAGGAGGTCAGGTAAAAAAAAAAAACGGACCCAAAACCACTGAAGATATCACTAGTAGTAGAAAATAAAAATGTAATTTTCTAAATTGATACCTGTACCACTACAGATATTTGGGCCAATTGTGTGTCTGAGTGTGTGTGTGTGTGTTCTTGTTTTTCTATTCTGGTGGGGACTTTGACCTGAATGCACACTGACCCATGGGGACTCGTGTCACCGTGGGGACAACAATTGAGGTCCCCACCGGCAGAGCCCCACCAGAAGCTTCAAAACAGTATTTAAACATGCCCCATGTGGTTTTCTAGGAAGTCCTCATCAGGACCATTTTCAAGACAAAAATCTGTGTGTGTGTGTGTGTATCTATGCGCCCCTAAAGGTCACACAGAGTATTGCAGTCCCTATGAGGTAGGGTGTTCCGGAAGTGTGTATCGCCAATTGTTCACTCTCTAGAGACCTCTAATGGTCAAATGTAGTATTGCATCTTGGGAATATAATTTAAACTTAGTCTTTTTTGACCAAAGATAGACATGAATTTAATGTTAATAACCGTGTTTCATATTGCTTTTAAATGTACAGATATAAAGTAAGGCTTTCATTACATCTGAGTCTACTTTTTTAAACCATTCTCAAAGTTACATCCAATTTCTATTTCTTACTCAGCATCATTTAGTTAAATTAACCAAAAATAAATGAATTAAAATAAAAATGTACAGATTTTTTACAAAGTTTTTATGTTTTATCACATATTTTAGGGGTGTCTTATTCTTTCAACCCACGAATCACCTTAATGAAATGTTAAATGTTACATTTATGTAAACTCTTGCCTTTATTTTTAGTTTCTTTTATACTTCTTTAATGATATTTTATCTCACTTTAACTTTTCCATCTTTACTGGTTGTTTTATTTCCTTCCATTAAACACTTACTGTATAAGAAAGGTGTTCATTATTATCATTATTATTGATAATGATAATAATAATAATAGTTTATATTTGGTCTCTTATGCCATGTCAGTGGTGTAACATTAATTAATACGGAGGTCAATAAATAGTTAGTTTAGCTAACTCTTATTACAACTAGACAGTGTTCGCTGTTCACTTGGGGGGAGGGTGCTCGCAGACAACAGTTTTTGCCATCTTGGTTCAGCACATTGAGAGTAAATTCTGTCATTTTCTAGTGCGCAGTAAGTACAGTGCATCCGGAAAGTATTCACAGCGCTTCACGTTTTCCACATTCTGTCATGTTACAGCCTTATTCCAAAATGGAATAAATTCATTTCTGTCCTCAAAATTCTGCACACAATACCACATAATGACAAAGTGAAAAAAGTTTTTTAGAGAGTTTTGCAAATTCAT